>CAIGRP010008435.1:0-13812 GCA_903798385.1 Fraxinus cuspidata | reverse complement strand
GCAGATAATCTAGGAGTCCCCACACCTTACACAACGGTGCGGACGACCCTGCTGTATAGAGGCGACCCCTTCCCCCCATAGGACGAGACTAGACAGACCCCATTTTGGGCAGACCCCATGTAGGAACTGGTTCTGACGAGGCAATTGCAAGATCTTTAACAGATCTTGTGGTGAATGATAAATAAGACAATTCACTGCCATCGCCGTCTTTAAACACCTACACGGTCAAATCCAAACTGTCAAGTCAGGACTTATGGATACGAAAGTGGCTCTAGCATTTAATACCTTGATGATTGATGTATGCGACAAGAACGGTCAATCAGCCTGATAAGGCCACGTGCCCTTTCATCTGACGGGCCTCGTTTATCTTACTCTAGTATAAAAACTCACACTTACTACCATTCAAAGGAAATGCAAATTTAGACTCTCAAAGCTATAATTTTGCTGCATACATTTTCTAGTTGTTCATTCCCAAGCAGACCCCCTTTTTATCGACTGGAGGCTCGTGTTCAAAGTTTTTCCACACCCTAAATTATTCATCTAGTTGACTTGACCGTGGGGGTGCATGCGGTTTACTCCATCTCCTTCGGAGGAGGCCATGTGTGACGATGGTTTGTCCAAGTCTGCCGGAATTTTATGCGTGGATGTGAGAGGCTTTGGGATCTATTGGCCACATCATTGATACATATTTTGAGGTCAATGGATTGGCGCCGTCTATGAGAAATTCGATACCATAACCAGAACATCCTTGTAGTAAAAGCTATCTGAAGAAAGGACCACCGCAAAGAACAAAATCAAAGACGCCTACTTTTAACCCGATTGGAAATTCGCTATGAGTTCCAACTACCAAGGAACGCATGGTGGAAATAGGCCGTAGGATGCCTCTAAAGAAGAGGTTCTCCGCACAAATGTGAACATGCGTNAAGAAAGGACCACCGCAAAGAACAAAATCAAAGACGCCTACTTTTAACCCGATTGGAAATTCGCTATGAGTTCCAACTACCAAGGAACGCATGGTGGAAATAGGCCGTAGGATGCCTCTAAAGAAGAGGTTCTCCGCACAAATGTGAACATGCGTCGTCCCCATCACCAACACGGCGACGCGATACCACAACACGCTTAACCAAGGAAGTAGGGAAAATGGCTGCAAATATGAGAAACATGACCCAACAGAACGTTGCCATGCAGCAGTTACTCATGCAAATGCTAGGCTCATCAACATGGAATGTTTCCCTAAGAATGTGAGGAGAATGACACAGCAGCATACCCTTGCATACCCTCAAATGCATGGCATGAATGACAGCCCAGCGAAGAAGGAGGTAGAAGTAGATACCTCCACCAATTACTTTACGAGCCGACCTGGTGATAACATGCCACATGAGGGAAACATTCCACCAGAATACACTCAAGAACATGAACATCAAAGGTCCAACAACATTTTCGATCGGATTTGACCCTCAAGGTCTAGAAATAGGACCCATCAGCTGCCCCATGTTCAAAGAGGGCAAGAACAATACCAAGAACATAAACCCCAGGGGATTCCACTTCCGCCTAGAAATAGGTGAGAGAGGAAAGACGAGGCGAACTGGAGGAACCAAGCAGGTACGTTACAACCCCCTCATTATCAGGCAGAGGAAAATGATTCCAATGGTCCATGTAGATGATTTGAGTTGGATGATGATAACAAAAGCTTGCCCTTCTCGAGAAGTCACTTTGTGCCCCAAAGATACCCAAATACGAAGGGAAAGGTGTTCCGCGAAGTACTTCAACAACTATAAGACTTACATGTCTCTACGTGGAGCTTCGCCAGTGCTAAAATGAAGAGTTTTTCATCTCATGCTAACGAGAGCTGCAGAAATTTGGTACAGCCGTATCCCAGTCGGTAGCATCAGAAGTTGGCCAGACCTCTAAAAGGCCTTTCTGAACTAATACCTGTTTAGTAAAGAAGGAGAAGGCAACATCCAAAGGCTACAGGATATGAGGCAGCAGGCAGGTGAAACTTTGAAAAGCTATATGGCTCACTTCACAGATGAAATGACCTATTGCAAATAGGTTACAGATAGGAAGACCCTTTCTGCCCTAAAAGAAGGCCTCAACATGAACACCATATTTTGGAGAGACGTGCGAAACAAAAATCTCACCTCTTATGATGTGTTGGTGAAAATAATGAGAAACAAAATTGTTAATGGGGAGCTGATTGACCACCGCAATAGAGCCTCGTTGGGACTCCAACCACCTAAAAAATAACGGAAAGGCCCTATATCCCACTTGGTGGACCAGCAATAGACCCAAGCAAGACACATATAGCCCCCACATCAAGCCAAGCGTTGACCACAGCCACGCTAAATGCAGTGCCCTTTTGGCGTATAAGGAAGTTGGACCTAAGGCTCAAAGGCAACTGAATCCATCCAGAAGAAAAGGCAGATGGAGAAATAGGAAACCTCGAGATAGGCAATACTGTACATATCACCGAACCAATAGCCACATCACTGATAATTGCCTATCCAGGCCATATCATGAAGAACCAACTGGCATTCGCATTGAGGGTAGAAACTCCCGTCAAATGCAAAGAAGTGCACCTTAGCCTAGGCAAGAGAGAGAGCTTAGGCATAACGAGGAGATGCGACACCATAGGAATGAATCACCTGGGCGGGAGCACAAGAAAGATAGAAATAGGACAAACGGACAAAGGCCTAGGAGAGAGCCTCCAGCCAATGCTGATAACGCCCCCATCAGAGAAATTGACATCATCGTAGGTGGTCCACACATAGGAGGGATTCCAAGAACCCCCAGAAGAACTACGCAAGAGAAGCGAATGACCCTCCCATGATGAGCTACTTGATCAATAGCAATGGCCACGGATCTGGAAACACCCCACCAATAACTTTTTTCCTGGTGGATACCGTGGGAGTTCATTAACCACACTGGTGATAGGAGTTGTCATAGCAAGAACGGATTGAGATGCATGTTGGTGGACAATGGGAGTTCCGTTAATATCACCGTTCCCATATATGGTTTTACTGGTGATAACATCTTCCCCAGAGAGAGGATCACAATAGCAGTGGAAATGGGGGTGCCCCCATATTAGGCTTACCACTTCATGGAGTTCCTCATTGTGGACCACCGATTTGCTTACCACGGAGTACTAGGGCGACCCGCCTTAAAAGAACTCAAGGCTGTGACATCCATACATCATTTATGTATGAAGTTTTCTACCAAGGAAGGAATTGCCACGGTGTAAGAGGATCATATAGAATCAAGGGAATGCTACCTTAGCTCCTTAAAGAAATCCGAGCTCCGTAGTGTAAATATGGTCTTGATGGATGCTGAAATGGTTGACGCACCTGAAGAAGGTCTTACCCCTAAACAAAAGGAAGATGACAACATGATAGATGCCCTTGAAGAAGGGATTATTGAGGTGGATTTAGACGTTAGGGTTACAAAATCAAACTTCTAGGTGACCTCAGTAGAAGGGCTTGAATCTTTCCTTGTGAACTTACATGACCCCACAAGGGTGTTACAAATAAGAAAGGGGTTCGGATCAGAAGAAAAAATCGGGCTTAAGTACTTCTTACTCAACAACTTGGACATATTTGTATGGAGATATGAGGACATGGTGAGCATTGACCCCAACGTTAGTTACCATCAACTTAATGTGGACCCAAATTTCACCCCTCACAGGCAAACAAGGAGAGCCCTGAACCCAGAGAGATACGTAGCCCTGAAAGAGGTGGTGCAAAAACTCATATCTAATGAGTTCATCAGGAAAACGGTATGCCTAAAGTGGATATCCAACCTCGTATTAGTAAAGAAAGTCAATGGCAAATGGAGAATTTGCATAGACTTCTCCAACCTCCACCAAGGTTGCCCAAAAGAAAGCTTTTTACTTCCAAGAATCGACCTGTTAGTCAATTCTACTGCAGGTCATGAACTCTTGAGTTTCATGGATGCATACTCAAGGTACAACTAGATCCCCATGCACCCTACAGATGAGGAAAACACCTCGTTCATCACTGATAGAGGCCTCTACTGCTACAAAGTCATGCCATTAGGCTTGAAAAGTGTTGGCGCAACCTATCAATGACTAGTCAACAAAGATGTTTTCCAACATCATAGGTAAAACAATGGAGGTACATGTCGATGACATGTTCGTAAAGAACCTCTGGTCTACAGACCACATTGAACACTTGGAATCTGGCTACAAGATCTTGAGAAATACCGGATAAAGCTGAATCCTGAAGTGCGCTTTTGGCGTCGATACTGGAATGTTATTGGGTTATATGGTTAACCAACGAGGCATTGAGGCGAACTCTGAGAAAATTAAGGCCTTGTTCGACATGAAATCCCCCAATAACCCCAAAGAGGTATAATGTTTGACAAGGCGTCTGGTAGCACTAAACCACTTCATCTCCAAAGCTATGGATAGATGCCTCCCTTTCTTTAAAATCTTAAAGGATAGAAAGAGGTTCCAGTGGAGTGAAGAATGTGAAGGGGCATTGGCTGAAGAAGGGAGAAACGTTGCTACTGTATCTGGCCGTAAGCGCTGAAGTTGTAAGTTCAGTATTAGTAAGGGAAGAAGGCGGCGCTCAATTACCTATCTACTATTTAAGCAAAGCCCTCATGCCAGCTGAAATGCATTATACTGACATGAAAAAGCTCGCTTTGTCCCTTATGATAGCCTCAAGGAAGCTGAGGCCCTACTTTCAGGTCTATGGCATACGCGTGTTAACAAGCCTCCCCCTCTAGTAGGTGCTCCAAAAACCAGATGCATTAGGGAGGTTGATGAAATGGGTTGTGGAATTAAGCGAATTTGACATTTCATATCAACCAAGAACCTCAATGAAAGGGCAAACAGTGACGAATTTTATAACAGAATTCACAGTGGTAACAAACATCAATGTAACGATGGAACCGGTAGACTCCCCTATCTTGGTAATTGTTTGTCGATGGGTCCTCCAGAGAAACGGGATCAGGGGCAGTGTACTATTGGAAATCCCGGAGGGTCACAAGTATAGTTGTGCATTGAGGTTTGGCTTTAAGACCTCCAACAACGTAGTTGAGTACGAGGCGCTTCTAGCAGGCTTCAGATCGGCCAAATCAATGCAGGTCAAGAACTGGCAGTTCACAACGACTCCCAGTTAGTTGTAAGCCAAGTCAGCGGCAGCTTTGCAGCTAAAGATAAGGGCATGTTAGCATACCTGAAGAAGGTTATGGACCTGATCTCATGCTTTGAAAAGTTTGAGCTGACCCAAATCCCAAGAATAGAGAACATGCATGCAGATGCCCTAGCAAAATTGGCTAGCAACAAAAACATAGAGTTACTTAAAAGTGTACCGGTTGAATACCTCACTGGCCCTCCACAACCAAAGTAGAAGAGGTGATGTGGGTTGAAGGAACCTCACAATGGATGCAACCTATTATAACTTATCTCAAATATCACATCTTGCCGGAAAGTAAGGAAGAGGCCCACAAGATCTGATGAAGGGCCGCCCACTATGTGCTCCACGACAAAGTACTCTACAAAAGGAGCTTTTCATCCCCCTCTTACGATATACTGGAGTGGACGAGGCAAATTACGTCCTACGAGAAATCCACGAAGGAATAAGGAATCTGTGATAACCACATAGGGTACCCAGCCTTGACCCAGAAAGTGCTAAGGCCTGGGTACTACTGGCCAATTTTAAAAAAGGATGATGTACAATATGTAAGAAGGTACGACAAATGCCAACATTTCTCCTCCATTCAAAAACAACCATCCCAAGAGTTGACTGTAGTATCCAGTCCCTANACCGTAGTATACAGTCCCTTGCCATTTTCCAAATGGGGAGTCGATCTAATAGGCCCCATGCCAAAAAGAAAGAGAAGCACAAACTATGCGATTGTCGCCGTTGACTACTTCACTTAGTAGGTCGAGGCAGAACCATTGGCTAAAATAACTAAAGCAAACACTTCTAAATTCATATGGAAGAACATCATAAGTCAGTTTGGAATCTCCTACTCAATCATTACAGACAACAGACGACAATTCGATAACAAGACGCTCAAAGACCTGTGTGACGAGCAGGGTATCAAAAAGAACTTCTTCTCCCCTCACCACCCAGGCAAATGGCCAAGTCGAGACAATTAAAAAGACTATAAAGCATCTTTTGAAAAAGAAGCTTGATGAATTAAAGGGGGGCGTGGATGGACGAGATCCCCCATGTGTTATGGACAAGTTGCACCACCATTCGAACTGCGACAGAGATACCCCCTCCTCTATGGAGTATGGGGTTGAAGTCATGACCCCAATCGAAGTGGACCTTCCTTCTTCTTGCCTTCTGTAATTCAACGAAGTATCCAATAATGAGATAAGATGATGCGAGCTCGATTTCTTTGAAGAAATAAGAAGTGATTCACAAATAAAATTGGCATCCTATCAAAGAAAAATTGTAAGGTACTACAACGCCAAGGTTAAGGAGAAATCATTCAGAAGAGGTAATCTTGTGCTCAGAAGGATTTTTCTTTCTTCTAAAGAGCCTGGCGTTGTCACATTGAGTCCGAATTGGGAAGGCCCCTACCGTATATCAGGCGACGTTAGGTCAGGAACCTTCTTAATTGAGAACTTCGATGGAAAGGTACAACCCCACTCGTGGAATGTCGAACATTTAAGGATGTATAATCAGTAAAGGTCCTGATCATTGCTTATGTACCTATTATGACTAATGCATATACCTTGTATTTTTAACTATGATTAGCTCATATGTTAAGTATGAAAATCTCATTCCATTTTGACCAACTACAATAGTTATGGCGAGCCCATATATATCGTTCAAACTGGATTACGGCAAACCCACATGTAATCCAATCAAAATAATTACGACGAGCTCCTATTATTTGTGCCAAATCAACTATAGCGAGTTCATGTGCCAAATTAGCTACCCTAATCATGGCAAGCCCATGTGTTGCTTCAATTAAAATAATTATGACAAACTCGTACATTATGGCAAGCTTATGCATTCTGATTGTTTATCAAATTCAATTATGTCAAGCCCATAAATTAACTTATGCATGACGAGCTCATGCGTTTTGATTGTTTAATCAAATTCAATTATGGCGAGCCCATAAATTAACTTATGTGTGACGAGCTCATGCATTCTGGTTGTTTAATCAAATTTAATTATGGCAAACCAATAAATTAACTTGTCTGACGAGCTCATGCGTTCTAATTGTTTAATCAAATTCAATTATGGTGAGCCCATTAATTGTTAACTTATTGATTAAAAATTACAAGCTCATACATTATGGTTGTTTATTAGAGAATTGGAAAAATTGGAAAAATTCATTCACAGCCAAATCAAATTCATTACAAGGAGAATGGTGGGGAAACAATTACAAAAATGTTACAAATGTTAAAGAAAGAGGGGAAAGCCTATCCTAAGAAGCAGCAGCGTCATCCTGCTGAGGCTCTTCAGAAGCATCTACTTCTTCCACCGAGTCTTCGACTTTGTTGGCAGGAGTAAACGGCTCCGCAGATAAGAACTCTTCCTTTAGGGTAGCCAGATCCAGTTGAGGATGTAGCCCGATAAGCCTCGCAAACACTTCATTGTAGGTGACTTCCTGCCAATATATATCTGGCCATCATACTCTGTTGTCTCATGAAAATGAGTGACATACTCGTTCACTGCTACCACCCCAACCCCACTTAACTGCTGCTTCAAATTATCCACCTCAGCAGTCAGCTCTTTGACCTTAGGTTTCAGCTTCTCCTTATCCTTGTTGGCCACTTCCAAGGCTGATGAAGCAATTTTCTACAAATTATTAGAGTTCTCCACTCTCTGTGTCAGAGTATTGACTTCGGCTTTGCAGAGATGGACTTTTTTCTTTAATTCATCCTTAAAAATTGTGTCCACTCTCGACTCTGCCTCGGCCTGCTTCATCTTGGAGGCATCCATGGCTTTATTAGTCGAAGACACCTTAGCCTTGGCCTTATTCAGTGCCACATCGGCATCTTCTGCCTTGGTGAGGTATTTCTTATTGAGGCCCTACGGTCATCTCAGTTCAATTTGAACATTTAGAAAGAATCCTTGAGAGCGAGCCTCCAGGGCAAGACCCGCCTCCAAGATGTCCACCGTGTCACAGGCCTTAGCATATGAAGAATACTTATCAATCCAATATTTGTTGTGGACCTTCGTGGGCGGGGAACATCTCCATTATGATGGAGGCAATCTCATTAGACCTTCCCCCTAAGAAGTTCTGAGCCTTTCCCTCATAAGGGGCACTTCTCACTTCCTTGCCCCGCCTCTTCCTCACCAACTTAGCCCCTTCCTCATCCACATCTTCAACCTCCATAATCTTTACGGAGGAATTTGGTTCGGCATGGATGGGTTGGTGAAGTGATTCCCCAATATTGATTTGGCGTTTAGAGGGAGGGTTAGGCCAGGTGTTCTTCGATAACACCAACTTCCTCCTAGGGGACCTCTCCAAGGGAGCCTCCCCTTCCTTGCTCTATTCCTTTTCTCCTTTTTCGTTTTCTCCCTTATTCTCCGGAGGAGGTGACAGATTCATCTTGGAGAGGTGGGTCAGCTCATCCAACTTGTTCTTGTAAGTAGACGACCTGGCATTTAGGGGCTTCTTTTTCTGATCCTTCCCCAGGCTCCTCAGCTAGAGTAAGTTGGCCTTCATATACTCATTCTTGTCATGTTGCCCTACAAGTAAAAAAACATTTAGGAAAACTATGGAAGAAAGTAGTTGACAAGCAAAAAAGCGAACCATCATGTTTTACCCTTTGTAGCCATCAGGTGTACGATGAAGAGGTTTCGTTTGCTGATGATGTTCTTGAAGTACCTCTTCTTCGTAGGAAGCTCGTCTATTGCCCGGATGATGGCCCACTTGAATGGCTCGAGCTCGAACTGGTTAACTGTAGCTGTACAAAGCTTCCGTTAGGCAAAAACAAAAATGAAAAGAGGCTAATATACTAAAGAAATAGCTCGTGGTATTGGGACGGTACGGTGATCTCTGAGACCACATCTCCTTCTATTGCTTGCCGCGATCCCTAAGCCAAAATCAGGATGTCCAATTCTTAATGGAGGTTGGGGTCCCACAAATGAAAGGAGAGTGTAGGCCCCAAGGGTTCATACAGTCCCACCCCTTATAATCACTTCCCCCCACTAGAGGCTCGAGGTTGAAAAAGGGTTTGGAAGACATGTAGGGGGGCATATCCTCACCAAGAGTGATCTCCTTCCAAAGAAGAAAAGCCCCTGCCAATTGGCTCAATGCATTTGGCACTAATTGGGTGGGGCTAGGTTATATTGCCTAAAGATATACCTCAAAAAGGGATGTAGTGGCAGTTTCATCCCTCCACTCAAGATCACCCACTCACTGCAACACACCCTTCTCTATGAAAACAAACTCTTTCCTTAGTGGTCGGTACCAACATCTCGATATTTCTGGGATTCTAAACTTCTTCCTAAAACCCTCAAGCTCATTCTCTTTTATATATATTGGCCATAATGAGGCCCCACATCTAATGCTATAGTCTATAGGGACCTCTAGCATCACCCATGCGCTATGAGGGCCCATATTTCCTCCATGATCCGCTCAGTAGGAATCATTTCCCGCCTCGGTACAAATTAACTCCATAATTATCCCAGAAGACCCTTAACCACATTCTTTTTTGAAGAAGACATCTAACTCAACAGATGAAGAAAATGCCTTGGTAGTAATAGATACTTACACAAACTCTAACACCCAAGATTCGAAACACTTGGAAATGAGATAGAACAGAGTTGATCATCGAAAATAGTAGGAAAACACTAAGGTAAATGAGAATATTCTCAGCACTCAAGGTTTAAAACTTTTGCAAAGTGAAGAAACGAGGAAAAGTAGGTTTTCAGCCTCATATATGCGTAGTGAACAAACCCTCACCGTTGGATCTTCCTCCACTTTAATTTGGGCCATCCACTTGTAGTCCCATCTGTCACGTTAATATCAAAGGGTGCTTTCTAAAGATTCGAACCAAGGGCCCAGATGAAGTCATGCTGTACACGCACCGTGAACTCGCGTAGGCCCTACCAGGTGTGAAATATCATAATCATTGCACTTTAAATAAGCACCTAACTTGAACCTAGAAAATTGCCACACCACCCAGCTATTTTTATTGGGAATCAACGTGTCTTTCAAATCACTAAAGCACACCACTGGCAGGCTTCAGCTCAACATATACTTTAAGGGCCCCACCAAGCACCTTTCAGCCTTATCACAGGTTTCAACTCCTAAAAGGGCTCGACATATGCTATAAGGGCCTCACCTAGCACCTTTCAGCCTTATCACAGGCTTCAGTCCCTAAAGAGGCTTGACATATGCTTCGAGAGCCTTGCCTAGCATCTTTCAATCTTATCACAGGATTCATCTATCAAATAGGTTCGCCTATTTACTTCCAGAGCCTCACAGCGTGTCCCTGAGCCTCGTCGTGAGCTTCAAATAACAGAATCTTTTTCTTTTTAGACTAGAAACTCCATGCATTATATAAATAATCATTCCTGGACTTCGAGGATTGCTGTTACTCATAAGATAAACTAAATGCCGCACGTGGCACTAATTAAACTATGTGGCAGATAATCTGGGGGGGAGCCATGCCTTACACAGAGGTACAGACAACCCTGCTGTATAGAGGCGACCCCTTCTCCCCATAGGACGAGACTGGATCGACCCTATTTTGGTCAAACCCCCATGTACGAACTGGTCTTGATGAGGTGGTTGCAGGATCTTTAATAGATTTTGTGGTGAATGATTAACAAGACAATTCACTGTCATCGCCACCTCTGCACACCTATACAGTCAAATCCAAACTGCTAGGCCAGGACTTATGGATACGAAAGTGGTTTAGCATTTAATGATTGGCGTATGCGACAAGAACGGTCAATCAACCTGATGAGGCCACGTACCCTATCATCCGACGTGCCTTGTTTATCTTACTAAAGTATAAAAGCACACACTTAGTACCATTCAAAAGTAATGCAAGTTTAGACTCTCAAAGCTATAATTTTGTTGTATACATTTTCCAGTTGTTCATTCTCAAGTCGACCCTTTTTTTATCGATTGGAGGCTTGCGTTCAAATCTCTCCCACACCCTAAATTATTCATCTAGCCGACTTGACCGTTGGGGTGCATGCGATTAACTCCATCCCCTCCGGAGGAGGCCACGTGTGACTGACGGTTTGTCCAAGTGTGTCGAAATTCAGCTTGGGTGGACGTGAGAGGCTTTGGGATCTGTTGGCCACATCATTGTTACATTTTTTGAGGTCGACAAATTTAATAATATATTTATTAGTGAGATAATGATATCATATTTTAGGTCAATTTCATGAGCGATTTTGATATCAAATTACTGAGAAATGTGAAATGACCTCTTAAGTATTGTTGTTCGAGTTAAGTAATAGAGAAATAACATATTAATTGGTTGGTGAATAAAGTTTATTGTAAATCTCATGAATTAAATGATTAATCAGTTAATTTATATAGCGTATCACTATTATTTAACATAAACTACAAAAAAAATGTGTAGAAGTTCATTTCTCTGTACTTATCTTAACACGTAGTATCCAGATAAAATTGTGTGCAAAAGTGATAGTTTTTAGCTTATTAATGGCCTTTTACGAATGTATACATGAAAATTGACGAGTGACTTGATTAAAACAGATCCGGCCCGGACAAGGTACTGGGTCTCGGGTTATTGATTGAATCGGTTGATCAATGGTCAGACCGGTGGGTCATTGCATAAAAATCTATAAAAAAAATTGAAGTATAAAAATGTTTTTAAGGAGAATTATATATATTTTAGATTATTTTTTACTAATTATTTAGATTTATAAAATAATGTAAAATGTTTGACCAAATTTTTTATAAAAATACTTTTAGATAACATATATATGATTAATTTGATACATATAACTTATTGCACATACAAAACATTGAAATACTCTATAACTCTAATGGTGAGGAACCAATTGTTTTGCTTAGAGGTCCAAGATTCAATTCCTTGGACCCCCAAAATTTTAAAAGCCAATTTTGAAAACTGGCTGGGTTAATTCAGTCAAAATCGCCGATTTTTTACTACCCGGCCCAGGCAAGGGCCCGGGTCACCAGTTTTCTGGCCTAACCGGATGGGCCGGGGTTTTATAACTATGATTAAAATAGTTTTATAAATTCGATGACCATTTATGTAGACAAAAAAGGGTCCATGACTAAAGTAACACAATTTTCCTTGGAAAAGTCTCGAGATTTCGATGCATTTTTCTGTTTTTGTATGTGTAGTTGCATGTGTCGTATAAATTTTTTAATTTTCTCTATTTCTTCCCCCATAGGTTGGGTTGGGTCAAATTTGGGCTCAATTCGAACCCAACCCAACCCAACATGTTTGATTTGATGAAAAAACAAACAAAACTAATCTGTCCAGAATCGAAACCCGACACAAGAAAACCAACCAAGCTTGGGTAGGTTTCGATTGGATTAATTGATTTTTGACTTTCAAATATTCAAAGACATTAAAGCGAGTTATTCTCCTCCTCCACTACATCCTCATAGTCGTCTCTTAAATCAAATACCAAATTACAAGCCTCACCAGCACCATGATAAACACCCTCACATTAAAATACATGATTGCCAACATCAAAAGATACTTAATTGTAGTGTTGACTCAAAATAAAATCTCATATTACCAATTGACTGCTGACCTATGGTGATTTTTGGGTTTTGACAAAAATGAGCTTCAAACGAAAGCAATAATCCTTCATGTATCAATAGAAAATGGGCACGAGGAAGCAGTAGTGGGTTAGTCGGAGGTGGGTGTCGACAGGCGAGAAGAGAGAGGATTGAAATTTTGAATTGATTTAGGGATTCATTAGATTTTGTAAATAAATTTTATAATTTTAAATTTTTTAATAAACTAGATCGGATTGCCTTGATTGATTCTTAATGGGTAACCCTCGACCAAACCCGACCTAAAATTTAGCTATCTAATTTGAACCCAACCCAATTTATTACGAAAACCAACCGATTGGATTGGGTTGGATATGTCAATTTGAATGATTTTGGGTTGGTTTTTGTTCAGTCATAGTTCTGAATACATGGGAAATGGTGGAACAAAAAACAACCACGTGTCATTTCATCCCTTCTCTTGGCACAAAATGACAAGAACTAGCACAAACTTATACTGAACGAGCTACATATCATGTAAAATTAAATCACTGCAATCTAAAAAGTGAGAGATGATACATCATGGACCACCTTTTGAGCATCACATTCAGCCACATCAACAATAAGCTATTGAACTTGAAAAATTTCAAATCATGTCAAAGAGCTAACAACTTTGCTACCTCCGTGTCGAAAAAGCCCATTTCACATTCGAAACTAATCAAACATGAACTCCTACCCAATGAGTAGGATAAAAACTTCATACTATTGACGTGGTAAAAAAAATCTTATTCATGGTTCTCTCAATTTCATGGAACTAATATTCACCATCCGTCCAATATGATACAAAATAACCAACCAACCAATAGAGTCGTGTTCACTACAGACCAGAGCATCATTATTCAATTTCAAGTTCCTTCCCTGATACTTTTCATACAACTCTACTATATCATCCATTGTTGTATTGATCTTGTTGAAAAATTATCGAACATAAATTATATTTGGATAACTAGCACTTTAAGTGCATATTATTGGGAAAAAAAATTTAATTTACATAAAGCAAATAAATAAAAGTAGAAACAAAAATGGGTTTTGTTAAAAGGCATGGCCAATCAATATTGTTGGAAGAAAAGCCTTTTCTCA
>CAIGRP010008432.1:0-13594 GCA_903798385.1 Fraxinus cuspidata | reverse complement strand
TTCATCTCTCATGATGAACCTGTAAAACTGAGATCATACTAGTTATAGCCTCTGTAATCTGTTATCGTGTGCGATTACTGTGAGATTAGGGTTTTCTTGTAATTGAGGTTTCAGCTAGCTATTTGTGTGGTTTCTTTGTGATTCCTTGTAGATCTGCAGTCCTGTGGGAAAGAGATAAGTGTCTTGTGCTTTTCTCTTGTATTCGGAAAAATTATTTTAACTTGTTGCCATTTTGGACTTATTAGTGCAACCGAACAAATATCCATTATTTGGATGCTCAACGGGGAATGTAGGCGTTAGATTTTGGTCGCCAAACCTCCGGGGTTTAGGCTAAAACAATTATTTGTGTTCAATCTTTACTTTTCTGCAAAGTTTATTTCGTGACTTGTTGGTATCTTGTTTTAATATCATGTGTTTGGGCCTTTACAATTCTCTATATTTCAGGTTTGCATGCTGAGATGATGAATGGGAATGTAAAGAAGCTGCCTACTTGGAGAGGTAGAAGAAACAAGTATGAACATATCATTTACGCAAATCTTTCTAAGCAAGACCTGTACGATATTCTTACTTTAGTGGGTGTTTGGTGGAGATTAAAATTAGATTTTTAGTAAATTGTGATAGAAATTTTTAAAATGTGTGTTGAAAAGCTGTGAGACCCATGAAAGATATGGTTAATATTGATTGTTTGACTTTGATTCAGAGTAAAATCTGATTTTAATCCGAAACAAACTTTCATTAGCATGTTCCAGAACTCATATTTTTTTGGATTGGAAGTCCTTCGAAATTTAGAAACCTTCCAATTAAATTTCTGAAGAAAAGCTCTGTTTACAAGTGTATACTGTAATCGTCTGTTGACCAGCACAATGACGCTGGTTCCCAAAGTAAAGAAGGGAAAAGAAAGTTACTTATACAATATGAGTATGAAAAAATTCAGATTTAGTTATATTCCTTTTTTTCACGAATGGCTGCAATCCACACTACAAATGTAATGGAAATTATTGATGGATATTGATAATTAGGCTACAGTGGGAATGGGTTGGTTTCTGGCTTGCCTGGGTATAATAACATTTGCCTTACAAGTTTCAGTAGTGCGTTTGCCCAGTACTGCTCGTTCATATCTGAAGTAAAGAATACTGGTTTGTGAAAATGTTATTTGATACTTAGCACATTGCTTTTATTCACCTAACAATATTATCATAGTATGAGCAGTCTCCCTCCTCCCCCTTCTCCCCTCTTTCTACTAACTCTGTCCTTTTACAATTTACTGTTGCTCTCATAATGTAGACATTGCCTCAAGCTACGGCTGAGATTTGGGATTTTCGACGATGTTCATTAAGTCCATTTCGACTTGTATGGATACGATCACCACAGCTTTCATCGCCTCACCACTGTTTGTTTCACGGCAGTAGGAATTTTCTCTTGCTTCTCAAGTTGATGCACCACTACCAACATCCAGAGAATTGACAAGGGTTGGATTTTATACGCAATAATAGAGAAGTAAAAGAGAGAAATAAACACAGGGATTTAACGTGGTTGGACAATGTGCCTACGTCCACAAGGAATGAAGCGGAAATATTTTATTTACCGTAAATAATAGGGTTACATCATCAGTTTATATATACTAACCCTAACCGTGGTTCATACAAGAGTTTAGGGCTCATACAAGAAAATATCCTTGTATCGTTTTATTTTATATGAGCCACATGCACAACAACTATCTATGATTCACATGTCGACTGGATCTATTGTAGGTTCTGGAGGAACCATACATTTTTACAGTCGTAGTTGATGCATTGTAATGATCAGCTGGGTTATTTCTTGGATCATCATGTAGGTTTGAAATTATTCAACAGACACCTGAGGCATGTTTGGACTTTGAAGTAGACTATTATGTGGGCACTCAAATGGTATAAGAGGCAAAATTTTAACATCGTTTTCTTACTGTCCAATACAGTAATAATTCAAGTTGTCAAACATACCAGTGGGGGTATTTTGGCCAACTTCATTTCAAGAATTCTTGAGCAAACTTTCTAATGAGTAAAGTTAATTGCTATAGTAGTCTTTCATTATTGCTTCTTTTTCCCCCTTTGGTCCGTAGTATGTAGCAATTAATAATGCATTTAAAGTTAATTGTTATATGGTTTTCTAGAATCATTCTGTTTGTTACTTGTTCTATTAAGATAGAAGAGTTGAGATTCGGATAATATATATGCAGAAATATACCAAGAATATTAGGATTCTCATTGAATTTTAAAAATTAATTTGCTATAAACTTTTGGAAGATAGTTTGAAGATATAAAAGTTTACAGTTTACATACAATACGCACGGTATAAAAGATAAATATATGTATAGAGTTCAAGTTTCGCTATAATTCTTCATGAATATTTGTGGATTTCCGAACTCAATCAAACCTATAAATGGCATGTTTGAGCCCCATTTTTTTTTCTTTATATAATGCACTTTGAAATAGTAGATTGATAAAGAAAGTGTAGTTAAAAATGAAGGAAAAATTTTTAGGTTGTGTGTAATATTATTTTAGTAAAAAGTGTATTGTTGAAAATAAGAAACAGAAAAACGTATTTTATAAAAAGTGGGAATCAAACAAAGTCGGAGTTTAAAATTCAACTAGATGACTTGGCAAAAACAATTGCACTAGACGGGACAAGTATTTCTGATTAGGAATCCAATGCAATCTGTTAGACCTCAATTAGTTCTAACTTTGGTTGACCAAAAGAGAAATTATTTGGATCCAATCAATGTACATATCCATAGTTTTTTTGTTTTTTGTTTTTTTTCATTTATCTTTATAAAGGGTAGGCTATGAAGAAATCCTATCCTAAGAAGTATAAATCACAACTTTTTATGAGTGTGATAAAATTAATTCACGTAAAGAAGTAAAGTCGCGACCTTTTCTGTGGAAGTTTATCATGGAATAATTTTAATTCAAACATCATGGTTTGGTCTAATTAATTAAATGGCTTTTAATTAACTTTTCCGACAAGGAATCAAAATATTCCTTACTTTGTAATTTGTCTTCCTCTGTAGTTTGAACATGTTGCACAATTTACGGTTTTTCCTACAGTAAAGGATCCAATTGAAGACGTTAGCATCATGGGATTAAAGACTTTCATAGAAATTTAGGAAGCTCATCTCCGTGCGGTTTGAGGTTTCATTAGGTCGGAGGATAGATGGTTTTATTTCGATATCCGATATATGGAGATATTAACGGAGGATTAGATATGCAAGGACACTTACTTAATACCTTACGAAGAGGGTAGAGATTATGAGTTATAGCTCATATGAATTGTATGGATAATAGGTGAATAATAATTGTGAGTTCTATAAATTGTGCGGATAAAAGAAATGATTAAATTATATATATATATATATATATATATATATATATCATGTCGTGTCGTGTGCATGGGCGGGTGCACTATCAACAAGTAGTCCCATGCAAAGTAAAGCTACACGGGGGTGGAGTTGCATTCAGTCGGGACACCCTTGGTCCACCTAATTCCTTAGCACGATATTATTAGTAATTTTTGAGACTATGTTTGAATATAATTTATAAATTGATTTATAAATCAAGTTAAAAAGTCAAATATTAATTTGATAATTCATTCATAACTACTATTTATTATTATTCACACATTTTATAGGAACTATTAGTATTGCTTTTACTATAACGATTTATAAATTTGCCAAATGGTTTGTTAATATTTTTTCGTGAAAACGTAACATTCTCTTACAGTATAATGCTAATTGTCATCCCAATCACAGATTCTCTTTCTCCCTCTAACACATATATTAAAATTATAGATCCAATTGAATCATATTTTTAGTAAATTTTGATTAAAGCAGATGTAACGTATGTTGATAAATCAATGAAATATATTATTAAAAATGAATTTGATAAAAAAAATAAATTTTAAAAAATGAGGGCTAAACAGGGCACTAGGGATGTCAGTTTGGCTTGTCAGCTCGGGCCGCCTGTGGCTCGGCCCGAAAAAGCCCGAGCCGGCAAGGCCCGAGGCTCAGTAGAATCGAGCCCAAGCTTGGGCCGAGCCGGCCCGTATAAAATTTAAAAAAAAATTGAAATGGAAGAGGGGAAAGAGGAAGCTGTGCAGCTGCCTTCGTGTTATATATAAAAAAAATAAAAAAATTGGATTAGCCCGTTAAGCCCGAGCCTCAATTTTTTTTTCCAAGCCTTTGCCCTCCTCGACTAGAGCCAAAAAAAAGCACGAACCCATTTTACTCGAGTCGAGCCCAAACTTCAAATTTTGGCTATTGGCTCGACTCGACTCGACTCGTTGCCACCTCTACATGGCACTAATCACATTGTGACTTTTTCTAAGAAATTGTAGCAACATGCCACCACATAAGATCAAAAAAGAAGCTTAAAGGCTAAGAAAAATCCTAAAAATAATAAAAACAGATAGACAACAAATTAGCCCTTAGGAGAGAATTTATGTAAGTATATGTTTCAATCTTTATATATACATTCATAAAGCCCCCTCCTTTATTTTAGCTCCTTATTCCCATTCTCCCTTTATTATCTTCTGTCTCTAAAGAGGTGATGTAATTTTCTCTCCACTATACACCTCCAAAACCAGATAACCTTTACAAAAAGGAGAAAGATCATCAAGAACAATGGTTTTTTCTTCAATTCCAGCTTATCTTGATCCAGCCAACTGGCAGCAGGTTAGGGTTTTCTTTGATATACTTTAATAGCTTCTTTGCCAAAAAAGTAAAATTCGAAAGATAAATATTCTTCTTGATCCTTTTTTTCTTTTTGTTTATATCATGATCTTTTAGTTATTTTGTTTATTATTCAAGCCTTTAATTTGTTGAATATACCAGATGTTGCATTTTCTGCTTTTTCTGATTTTTTTTGCAGCAGCAGAATCATCAAATTATTGGAAGTAGTAGCACAAACCCTTTGCTGTCACAGCCGCCGCCTCCGCCTCCTTCTTCAGCTCAACCTCATGCCAGTGGTGGCACGGGTTCGATCCGGCCAGGGTCGATGTCGGAGCGAGCCCGGTTGGCCAACATACCGATGCCAGAGGCTGCCCTTAAATGCCCTAGATGTGAATCAACAAACACAAAGTTTTGCTATTTCAACAACTATAGTCTCTCTCAGCCTCGACACTTTTGTAAGGCCTGTAGAAGATACTGGACTAGAGGTGGCGCTCTGAGAAGTGTTCCGGTGGGAGGCGGCTGCCGGAGAAACAAAAGAAGTAAATCTACAAGTTCAAAGTCTCCAGCGCCACCCAATAATAGCCGGCAAACCACCACTAACTCCACCAGTACCGGTACCATTTCTTCCAACAGTACCGGACCGGCTAATATTTTAGGCATCAACTCTCAGTTTCCACCTCTACGCTTCATGTCTCCTTTAGGTCAACTTACTGATAACTATAGCACCGGTGATATCAGCTTAAATTACAGTGGAATCTCTGCTCCGATTAGTGAGATGAACTTTCAGATGGGAAGTAACAATTTCCTGGGTGGTGGGAGTGGTGCTGGAGCTGGGGTAGCTTTCTCTTTATCAAGTGTTGGCATTGAGCAGTGGAGGTTTCATCAGCAATATCCTTTCTTGGGTAGTATGGATCCATCTCCGGCGGGGCTTTACCATTTTGAAGGCGGAGACGACGTCCAACCTAGATTCGCCGGTGAAACCAGCCAGGCGGCGCGGCCTAAACTTTCAAGCTCAATGCTAAATCAGAACTCTACATCAGTGAAAATGGAAGAAAATTTTTCGAAGTTGAATTTGTCAAGGCAGTTAATGGGAATGCCTGGAAATGATCAATGGAGTACTGGTACTGCAGCTTCTTGGACCGATCTTTCATGTTTCAGTTCTACTTCAACAAACAATCCCTTATAATCTCAGCTTTGGCTCGACTCAAGGTTCTCACGAAACTTCAGTTTAGTTATCATCAATGAAGCGCGCTTAAATTTTATGCGTAAATTAAGCCTTATATGAAGGCATTGTGACGAAAATCTAAGCCAAGTTGACAACTTACAGAGATGGATAAATTAAAGGCTTAGGGTTCCTTTTAATAAGATCGGCTGGAAACCCTATCATTTATTACTAGGATTAAATATTTCGGTTGTTGATTTATTTTTATTTGTAGCATTGTACTGCTTTGAGAATATATATGTATAGACTAGAGTGAGTGTTTTGATCACCTGCATCTATCGATATATTTTATGTGCACAATTGTTAACCTTAATTTAATTAGAGTAACTTTTTAATCTTTTCCCAAGTTGAGGTCTTATTTTATTAAAAGGTTGCATCTTGCAATCCAATGGAAGGGCTAAATTGCTTATAACTTCAGATTTTGATTCTTGAAAAAATATTCAAGAATCGTCCTGATTCTCGAGATAGTTCCCAATAATCTCACAGAATTTGCACCCTTTTCACCCTCAAAATAATCTGAACTATTCACTTATACTTATTTCTGAACAGTTTTCAGAAAATCAGAGTTTAGTTATATTCATATCCCAAGAAAACTTCTCGTTCGGTAACATATTTCAATAATCTTTTTCTTTCTTGTAGAATGACTTGGAAAACTTCATTGAAACTTTTATTCAATCTTTAATGTCGGAAAACTAAGACGATCGAGCAATCAGTGTTCAGGTTGCATTAATAGTAGACATCGAATATTTAAGGAAAGTTTGAATAGCTTCCATTGTCTAGCTATATAGTGTCATTGCACCATATCAATCTCAAGAGAATTATAGGTGTTCGAGTTACATTATCAATAGATTTCGAATGCCTATGGTAAATTACCAAAGAATTTTTGAGTATGTTAGACTAGAATTTTGAAATATCAAAATTTTTAGTGATATGCTACAATTTGACAAGGGGACTGCCAATGATAAGATAACAAGATCGAATATTATGTGGATTTCCTTTCTGATATATAGAGTATTAAGCCCCATTTGATCCCATTTTTTTGCAAATGAATTTTGTAAAAAAATGAGTTTTTTGGTGAATATATGGTTAAAAGTAATAAAAAAATTTAGGTTCATTTGCAAAATCACTTAGCCCTTGTTTGATGGTTATTATTTGTGAAAAAACAATATTTTGAATAATGATTTTTAGTAAAATATATTGGAAAAAAGTAAGAAAAATTTTTGAATTTACGTGCAAAATATTTTATTGTGTGAATGTGTGGTTGTAAATGAGTACGTAGAAAAAAAGTTTTTAAATAATGGTTGTTAAACAGGAGCTTAATTGCGAAAATGTATAGTGGAAAATGAATTTAAAGAAAAATGAATTTTAAATAATGTGACTCAAATAAGGGCTAAAATCATATTTTTAGCAAATTTTCGAATGTGTGTTTAAAATTAATTATTAACTTTAACTTAAATTTTTATATTTTTAACTGGACCAAATATGGAGTAAATATTGAGATTAATGTAATGTAAAACTTGGACAAGAATAACAAAAGATGCCAAAATGCCGAAAATTCTTAAGCAAAGTGGTCTTAGCCCCTTTATGGTGTAGTTAAAAAACACATTTTAAGTAGATTTTAAAAGAAATTGATGAAATATATAATTAAAGTTAATAAAAATTGTAAGCTCCGTAAAATATGCAATTAATTTTAACTAAAATTTTAAGTCATACCAAACAAGGATTTAGCGAGAGACTTCTCACGTCACTAAAGGCTGCATTACATCAGAGTCAAAAGATGTCCACATCAAGTTCGAGATTGCAATTTCCTGCAAATGCACGCGATTCAGAGAGTCTTCTTCTTCACACTTGACAATTCTTTTCTTTTCCCTCTTTACTTTTGTGTCAATGCTTCTGACAGAAAAACTCAATCTGCAAATCTTATTTCTAGCAATGTCCTCGAAAATGAACTAGAGCAACTGGTATAGCTAAATGTTGAATAATTTTTTATTTTTTAAAAAAAAAATTATAAGCGGTTAGTTCTACAAAATGAAATGTGTTTATAAAAAGTTAATAAAAATTGTTCATCGTGTGATAGAATATTGATGCTTTTGACCATCTTATACTGGAAAAAATTAAGCCAATTAACTAGGCTTTAAAACATCAATTACGAGAAATCGTCCCAGAAATTTGTAGATTCTTTCTTCATAATGTCATGGAAAAGTGATTAGATAGTGTTGAATGGTATAAAAGATAAATTCTTAACGAGGTTAGAGTTTTGTTGAATGGTTTCCATAGGAATGTTCTTTTTTGCTGTTTCGAGATTTCTTCTATCATTTGAATGACTATTGATGTTGGAAGAATACAAAGGATTAGAATCTAAAGTCACCCAATCATAAAAAAAATGTTTATCTCAATGATGACATTCTTAAAAGATGCGTTGACGATTATATATAGAGAAATTTACAAAAAAAAACAAAAACAAAAACAAAATGTCGATATCATTCAAGGAGTTCAAGTTAAAGTTCAAACCAATAATTTGAACGTTCTAAAATTCGAACGGACAATCAAATTATAAATTTAATGTTCTCAAACAAACTGCTATCTTATAGAGTATGTTTAGAGTAAAATAAGAGGATTAAAACTATGCTTTTAATAATGAATTCGCTAAATAATCTTTTAAAGCGAGAGGTTGAGAATAAAAAGTTGACATCGTAATGAAATCCAGGAACAAATGCTCATTTGGGGACGTATATACCATTATTTTCATTTGATTCAATAAGCACTTATGTAGTGAAAAGGGAGACTACTTCAAAAATATTTAAACAAAATAATCTTTTAGAGCAAATTAGTACAAAGGATTTGATTTTTTTTAAATATAAATATCTAAAATGCTAGAAGAGTAAATTTAAAGTAACTTTTATAAATTTAATAATTGTATGTAATTGTAATTTCAATAAGTTATTTATAAAAGTTTGATTAAACTCTCAAAATTTCAGAATCGACTCTACTAGTAACTCAAATATGAATTAAAATCCTCTTAAAAATTAGATCGAATCGAGTAATTTATTGTTCTAATTTTACCTTAAGTTGTGGTTTGTGTAATAGTACTAGTGGCATTTCTTCATATTTCATGGTGTGGAAGAAAAGGAATCTTTGGGCATTTTACTTTCGTGAGAATCAAGGCTGCTTACCAACAAGGAATAAAGCAAATCTTAGTCCCCACAAATAAAGCGTGTGTGTGAGTGCGTGTATACGTATATCATGATCATATAATGGCTAGGAAGAAATAAATCATATAAACTTGATTATATGTCAGGAACTTTATCGTCGCTATAATTTAAAGTTAAAGAGTAAGCGAGACTATCATGTATTCAGAAAATTGTCTAATTTTTACGTACTATTATTTATTTGATATGTAGACATGTAAAGGGGTGTAATAATGAAGCACACCGTCCTATGAAGGTTCGGGCCTCAACGGTTCACTAGTCAGGCCAAACTTGTTCGTAAAAATGTGCTTAAGCTTGGTATCAGGATCGACTAGTTGCCCGAAACTATTCATGGCCGACCCATGAATTATGTCACTAACAATAAGGATAGAAGCCTATTCTTTAAAGGTTGTCGGGCTTCAAAGATAAGTCATAGTTGCTGGTCGAGCCCTCAGCCCATTTATTTTTATAGTAGCAAAAAAATTTTATGTAAAAAATTTTTTATTTCTTGTATAATTTTAATTTTTTTACGTATTAGCCCCACCTGCAATCTGATCCTGGATCCGTCCCTATTCACAAGCTACTTTCATTGGACCATTCTAGAATGGCAATGTTAGGTCCTTCTAGTTGACACCAGTTGAATCTCAATTAAATGATAAGTCATGCTTATTTAATACACAGTGTGACATCATAAAGTACCGAATACTCCATGCTCAAGGAATACTAGAAATTTTTATATTTAAGAGTGATCATAACATTGCCGATCTATATATGAACATAATAGTAATGGAATAATGTTATCTAATACTAGTGGTGGGACAACACAAATTTAGGTGGCGTGATGTAATAAGTTCAATAAGATGTTTGATTAAATGAATCATTTGATTGTACATCTTATTTATGTTACATTAGTGTTATCTAACCTGGTATTTTAACACCAGTAATGCTAAATATCATTACATATAATAATGTGGGTAGAGAACAAAGGAATGTTTGGCTTGGAAATTCAAGCTAGATCTTGCCATTTTCAGCAGCTGTGTATATGTATATATTAGAGAGTGAGCCGTAGCTATGGGGGACAGGCAACTTTTGCTTTTTGACAACTATAATTACATAAATGTATACTAAAGTGAAGGGGTTGAGATTCCAATCACATAACGTCTGCTCGAATCTGATTCCGCCTTCATTTCTACAAAATATTGCCTCTTCCCCGCTTCTCTCTTCACTTTTGGCTTTTCAAGTTTTGTTTTAATTTAATGTCAAGCATCAATCTACGTGCCAAGTAATTGTCATCAATTGAATTCTATCTTATAATGTCACGTAGACTCAGTGATAATGTATAACTAAAAAATACAAGAACAAAATTTAGCAAATAGTACGGTTACATAGAAGTGCTTAAATAGAAACAAAAATAAAATCTTGGCGACTAATTTGAAACCCAAAAAGAATTGGTTATAAAATGAAATAAAACATTAGAATTTGGACAACATTTTAACTTCTTTTTTTTTATTATAATCTTTACTTCAAATATACAAAGTGCTCATTTGATTTTGATTATTTGAAGAGAAAAGTAATAGAAAAAAAAAGTGAAAATAATTTTTAGGCCAAGGAAAATAATCAAAAGAACGTGAACTCTTTGAAAAAGCATTACAAAATGGAGATTAACGTGTATTAAAATAGTGATTAATCAAATAATTATTAATACGACAAGGAAACTTTTAGACCAAGGAAAATAATATTTTTTTTTAATTTGTGCTCGTACGCACGTAGTTGTTAATAATTATATATTACATATATTTATATTTAATGAAGATAATGGAAGATTAATTAATTACATTTAATTTTGAGCTCTATATTTTAATTTTGGAATTGTCGTTTTTCTTCATGCAACACAAAGTTGCGTACAAAAACTAATATTGTTGAAAAACTCCACTGAAAAGCGTTAATTAGTGCTTGGTTTTTGTTTTCATGCATGCATTATGTGCATGGCACATAAAAATTACAATTGCGTCAACAAGCATTTGACTAGTTTGATTTTGAACGAAGAATTTTTTATTGCGTCAAGAAGCAACTTTCTAGTTTGATTGTGCACTATGAAAGTTTTTATCTTCTATTCTTTTCTTTTCTCTTTATCTATATAATTTTTTAGCTATCTATTGGAATATTACGATAGCATGGACAACCTTCACTCAGGAGCGGATCCAAGAATTTATGTTGCCAGGCAGAAATTAAGCCACCCTTTGGTTTAAATAAAAATAAATACCACCATTCCCGTCCCTCCATTATGATCTCTGGAACTTCCCGCTATGTGATATTTATAATGTCAAATTTTTAGGAAATTTTGATAAAAGTTGATGAAATGTACGGTTGAACAGTTGTGAATCTCATAAAATGTTTGATTAAAATTTAATTATTTACTTTGACTTAAATTTTAATCATCTTTTTAGTTAAACCAGTGAAACTTCACTGGAGATAAGTTGTTGTAATTAGAAGGTCAATTCAATTATATAAAAAGTCTGTTTGGACTTTGTGATGGGACTATGTGGGCTATTTTAAACTTGTGGGCTGAATTTTTCATGAGTTGGTCTATATGTTAAAAAACGAGAAATTCTCCTTTGTTTGTTGGAATTGGGCTAGAGTTGGACCGAGCTGTAGCCAGGTACAGCCCGTCCCTAAATTCGCAAGTTAAGGAGTTCTACTTCCATAATAGAGGTGTACTTCTATTACGTATAGGTACAGCCATTTCCTAAATTTCATTAAAATAAAGAGCATTTTGTATTCAAAGAATCTCTTGAAAATACTCTAACATTACTCTTCAATTTCCGATCTACAAGAAATCGTCTCAGCAAAAGTTCTGTCAATCTATTTTCACATGGTAACTAAGTGATTTGGATGGTAGAATACCGAATAATATTTAGAAAAAAAAAATAGCTAAAATTTTATATATGGTCTCGTTCCCCAAGTTAGTTAATTTTAGTGAATGATAGGTTCATAACCACTAAAAGAGAATTGATTCAGAGAAATAAATGAACAGTGCGGTCGATTTCTCATAAAATAGGGGTGCTCAATTGAAAGCAATCAAAACACATTCCTATTAATTTCACGTTTTTCAGTTTTTCTACACTGAATTTCATATCCAAGTTCAACAACCCTGCAAATAAGCACAGACTAGAATTCTTTTGTTTTCTATCCCAATTTCATAACAAGAAAAGAGTATGATTTGATGGCATTAAATAATGGCATTTTGTAATTCTTTTGATGAAATATAGCATAATTTGTGTTATATTGTGTCTAATATGTAAAACTCAGGATTTAAGGAAAAATTGGAGAAAACGAGCAAAAAATAATAATAATAAAGAAAAATGGTGAAATCCAAACTATAGGACTAAAGTGCAACTTTTCAATAGTTGTGTCAGATTGCAAGGCAGTGATTCAAGAATGTCAATGGTCAATTGAAAGTGAAGAGAAGTCAAAGGGATTAAAAATTATCGAAAAATACCAAAATATACACATAAAAAGTACATGGACCAATTTACAAATTGGTCCCAAAATGGTAAAACCATATGTACGCATAGGCTTGCACGCCTTGCATACGCACAAACCTATTATTGAGTTATTGAGGCTAAATCATGTTTATTGTGCGTACACACAAAATGAACCATGCATAGTTCATCTCCAGGGAAAAAAATTGTATTTTCTTATTTTGTTTTGGAAACTTTTAGTATACAATCTTTTGACACTATAAATGTATCATAAGTCGTCCACAACGTAAAATACCTCCTTTAGACCCAAAATTCATATATTCTACCTATTTTGGAGGTGAAGAACGAGGCCAATTCATCAACTAAATGCGGATTTTCACAAGATTATTGAAGATTTCTCCTCTATTTTCAAGATTTCATTCGTCCATCATTTCTTGATCTGGGTGATGTTATTCCATATTTTCTTGTGTAATTTATTATTTAGGATGATTAGCTAACATGTTCTACTGTATTGACGATTGATGAACACTATTTTTGTTTATTTTAATTTAAGACTTTAATATGGGTATTTCTTGTTATTTCTTAATTGATTTTACATTCCTATTGCACTATTTAATTCTTTGGTCATCAATTGAATATTTAATTACTTGTTGTAGTGTAAGAATACTCACAATAAGTTTGGAATACAATAAAATTAACGCATGGGCAATATGTATTAAGAACAATATCTATGTCATGTGCAATAATGTAAATAACATAAACTAAATGCATGATTTTCACATGAATTCGGATTTGGAATAAAATTGAGTCGTGTTAATCACAAGTTTCTAGAAAATGTTGCTTCTCTCAAGGAGTTCCATTCATAACAAGACTTGTGGAGAAATCTTAAAGTATTTCCAACCAAAATCATTTTTGCATCCTCATTTACATTCTGGTAATTTAAATCTAAGTTATGTTACAATGGGAAGAACTAAAAAATTGGGTGCAAGTGAGTTGGTAA
>CAIGRP010008428.1:0-24131 GCA_903798385.1 Fraxinus cuspidata | reverse complement strand
TTAGTTAATAAGATTTTTAATTCCGAATATTACACCTAATCACCCCCCTCTAGGTGTTGTTAAGGTCGAACTACGTGTTTTTCAGATGGAATTAACCTACAAGGCTAAAATGTGTAAATTAATGAAAGATTGAGGTTAAAATTTGAAAAAAAAAAAATCATGGCAATCAGGTTTGGCTTGGCCGAGAAAAAGTTCGAGTGAGCTTCACTCGTGGCTCGTGTCCGCTGAGCCAAGACTTGAGTTGAGCTTCATTTTTCGGGCAACAACCTGAGCTTGAGTTGGCCCGTGTGGCTCGATGAGCCATTCTAAGCTAGCTCGTGTAACAAGCCAAAAAGGCCATTTTTGGCCTGTGATTATATAGACAGTTACAGTAACTACCTTTTTGCAGCTTCCACACAGCAATCTAGACTGCTTGCGTACAAACATATGCTCATGTAGATAGATGTGTAGCTCTTTGTCTCTTGCAGGCAACTGCCTGTATGTAGCTACCGACAAGCCTGTGTATAGCTGTTGATAGCTACACTAATTTTAATTCAATTTGAAATTCAAATTCAAATTTTAAATTTTGTAAAACGAGTCAATTTTTTTGCCTATAAATGGAAAGATAAAATTTTGGATTTGAGATCAACTTCACTTGACAATATTTAATTTACAACATTCTATTTTTCAAAACTCCAACTTCTTTGCTTCGATATTCAATTTCTTTTACTATAATTTTTCAATTTTAAGTGTTTCAAATGTCATAGATATCAATGAGTTTTACTAGTGATGAGGTTAAGCAATTTAAGAGTAGTTCGAGTACTCTTTCGGCTACGATGCATATGAAAATATTTCAATTGACTTGGAGGATATTCAAGAGGAAGAAGTACTTGAAATTAAAAGGTCAAAGAAAGAATCATATGATTGTTGGTAAAATATGACACGAAAAAAATTGGTGTTCAAAATGAAGTAGATATTTGGAAAGCTATTGCAATTATTGTGGTAAGGAACTTAGTTAGAAGCTCAATTCAAGCATATATCATTTGAATAGGCACGTAACAAGGACTTGTAAAGCGAAACCAGCCGATATCCACCCAAAACTGATTGAGCTTGTGCTCGACGGTTCTGGTTCTACTCTTTCCACATTCGTATATCACTGGAAAGATTTCGCGAAGGAGTGACTACAAATGAGATGTCGTTTACGATGATAGACTCTATTCACTTTACCCAACTCATGTAGAACTATCTTTAACCCCAAGTATATTTCTGTGTATAAATACTCTTCACGTAGGCACTATAAATTTATGTAACAAAAGATACAAGCTGCTATTGAAAATCTAAATTTTTTTTTATAGTGTTATATCATTTACACCTAATTTATGGATCGGTGGTAACGAAAAATGTTATATTGCTAATACGGCTCATTACATTGATCACCTTTGACTTCTATATAAAAGGATTATTGCATTTACATCAGTAAAATATCCACATAATGCCACTAATATATACATGATTTTAATAGATTATACAAGAATTTAGTATGCAAAAAATTGTTCGAAATTTTACCTTAACAATAATAGTGTAAACAAAGTTGTTATTGAAAAATTTATTAATGATCCGAACCCTGCATTTGGAAGTTTGATTTTTCATATGCTGTATGTCACATTATCAATTTTATTGTAAAAGATGGTTTAGAATATATAAGAGGATAATTAAACAAAAGTAGACAAGAAATAAATTTCATTGCTATGTCACCATTTAAAAAATAAACATTTAATAGTTTGTGTATGGAGCATGATTTATAGGAGAAATCATTTGTTATTAATGTAACATATGGATGGAACTCTACATTTGAATGTGGAATTATCACATGTACAAATAGAATCTTCATTTTGTGAATGTATAACTATCATGCTAAAAAATGAGGTCAAAGTTGTTCTAGTTTACAAAGTATCTCTTCAAGAAATACTATAAGGAATTTTGACAACATATGGAATTTTTTGAACGCCAATATAAGTGTTCCTTCATATTTAATTCTAATTCATTTATATCTAAAGTAATAGATTACGTGTGGATGTTCGTAGTGTGTTATAACTAAAAGAATTAAATGAATTTGTTCTTCTATCATAGTGAAAGTATAATGAAAGACAATATCCAATTGTATCGAAAATCGTACGTAATCTACTAACACCTTAGGCGTCTATGGTAGTGTCGGAAGTTACATTAGTTTAGGTGGTAAGGTTTTACGAGACGAACGATCAATACTAAAAGAAGACATATTGGGGGTTCTAATATGCTTGAAAGACTGAGAATGTGCGGAATTACATTTTCAAGAATAAGTTGACAATATAATAGCTTAGGAGTTGCAGCAGATCCAATGATAGGATATTGTACTTTTAAATTAATTTGTTGACTTAATTACGTAATTTTAAATTCATTTATTAATTGTACACAAAATATTTTATTCGCGTACAATTTTAACTCCGTCTACGTTATTGTAGTCGATCCCAAACTCAAACAAAGTATAAGGGTTATAATTTTTTTAAATGTATAATTAGTATAAATTTGCCAAAAAAAAAAAAATTATATTAGTAAAAAGAATTTAAAATTTCACGATGAAATTAAAAAAAAAAAAAAAAAAACCAAGTCGCCCAGCCTCGATTTTTTATTCGAGCTACGGCTCGGGAGTGGTTGGTAAAACTGGAGTGGGGCAATGAACATAACCCAAAATCGACGTTGGTGGCCTATGGCCAGATTGAATCTCTTCAGAGGGTTTCCTTCTTGGACCAAAAAAATCCAAGCCATTGTTTGCATGGGCCGTGCACGAGCCGAGTCTTGGCTGATGAGCGATTGGGCTTGTTTACATGTTTAACGAAAGGTTGGGACAACGTATAATTTAGCCATTAATAAAAGGAGTTTTGTTTTTTAATTATTATTTTCTTGTTCCTTTTATCCAGGGTATAAAATTTGGAAAATTGGAAAACAAGGAGGCGGGTTTCAGTCTCTCTCATACGCACCCAAACCCTTAACCATCTTATCTTCTCACACGAACTCTCGTTCAAAATCCTCTCTCTACAAATCTGACCTCAGTTCTAATGGCGATTTCTGTGGGTGTTTTCTCGAGCTTATTTGTGAGCGATACGGCTTCGTTGATGAAGTTTTCTTCTGCTACCGTTAGGCTCATTCCGTCCAACATGCGCACTTTGCGCACGGTGACTATAGCTGCCGCGTCGAAGCCGGCTACAGAGACCAAGAAGCGCGAGCCGAGAGGCATAACGAAGCCTCGCCGTGTCTCGCCGGAAATGCAGGCCTTCCTTGGTGGGGTCACTGAGATTCCCCGTACTCAAGCTCTCAAAGAGATTTGGGCTTACATCAAGCAACATAATCTTCAGGTATATATATATTGTTGCTATATCTAAGTTTATAGAAATTCTTCTCTGTGTACATGTTTTTACCCCCTGTTCTTAAGTTTTTTAGGTGACATTTAGTAAAATTGGCGATGTAGTTAGAAAAGTTTCTTTGGTCATATGAACTTTAATACTTACTCATAATTTACTCAATTTTTTTTCGCGTATATTGGTTTGAAGTGCAATTTGGGTTTGTATTTGTGACCAATTTCTGGTTAGTGCACTATTTCTTGAGGTTTTTATCGAAGGTTTACCTACTGTCCTTTCTTCATGCTTCCTCCTGTTAGATGTGGAAAAGGTCTTTTGCTTGTGAATGAAATTGAGGATTTTATGGTCCTCTTTTGCTTGGATTAACTTTAGTATCAGAAACGAGCAATGTGTGAGGATGATGTACAAGGATCAAATATACGGAAACCTTATGGACGAATGACGTAACAAAATTAAAAGTTTGGAGACGAGATGTCAAAGAAGATGGGGATCAAGTTACTAAAATAGCCATAGATTTGAGACCGATTGTGCAATTTTCCCTATATTTTATTGATGTCCGTAGAATGTTGTTTTTGCCTTACATACTTTGGATTTCAGAATTGTTCTGCCCAATATTTCCTTATGCAAGTTGGTCAGGTGGCAGGTTGCTTAAATATTATGTCTCAAAGTGTGATCTTCCAGACAAGTTCAAGCAATCGTAGTTCAGTTGGTTTTGTGCATCAACTGAAAAAATAATATAGAAAGATATGCCAGTATAAATTTTTATATAGTACGCTTGAGTCAAATCTCTTTTGTTTTGGGTCGCCATGTTGATTTATGTTTTGAATAGCTTATTTGGTTTTCTTGCATTCATTATCAGCATCAGTTCAAGCATATGTATAATTCAAAATGTATTGTATGTTTTTCCTCCTCAGTATTGTACTTGCCGGGAAAAAAAAATCATTTCCAGTGTTTGATTTCTTGGTTGTCACCTACAAAATAAACAACCAACTGTAAGTTTTTATTTTTTAATGATTTAGTTTTCCAAATACTGAACCGGGATAATTTCTGATTTTTCAGTTTAGACTTGTACGTTGCATTGCCAAGCAGTCACATTTTATGTGCATCTCTTTATTTTTCTTCAGATGCAAGAAATATCAACTATAGGGTTCTCATATAATGTGCATTCTCCCCTCAAATCAACTTAACGAAATCTCATGTGTATATGTATGTAAAAAAATTTCCACCCATGATTTTCCTCTGTATTTACATATGATGTGAAACTGACTTGATTTCTGTCACACTGTTAGGATCCTGCTGATAAGAAAGTCATTATCTGTGACGAGAAGCTGAAGCAAATTTTCGGAGGACGGGATCGTGTTGGGTTCCTTGAGATTGCTGGTTTGCTCAATCCTCACTTTGTTAAATGACCGTATCTCAGATTCAAGTGAAGGGGAGTGGCTCTACTTCTTTTGAGGAAAGCAATTGTTTTGTATATGCAGTTCAAGATGGGTTAGTGGTATTACTTTTAGTTGACAAGCTAGTAAAACATTAGTGTTGCTTTCCTTCATAGACTTGTTTCGACGTGCCTACACAAAGAACGCTCTTTTCTTTATCTGAAATGGATGAGTAGTTCTGATTTTTTTGGATCCCTATGTAGGGTTTAAAATGAAATGTTTGTAATGAATGCTGATTTCTATATCTTTAATCTATCTGATGCTTTTGTGGGCAATATGGTGTGCATTTGGCACATACAAGTTACTCGGCTGATTAAGCCAACGGTTGATCCCAGACGGACCTTGTCAAGCTTGGGGAAATGCTTGACTTAAGCTGGACCGTTTGATTTTGAATGCGCTGCCTTAATTTCATCAGGTGAGTCCTGAGCTTAGAGCTCGGCTCATGGAGATTCTCGATCTACCAAACAAACTTCCGAAGTTTATTCACTCCCAGGTGAAGTGCATGGTAGCTCTAGAGTTACATGGTTGAATAACAAGCTGCACTTGCCACATGCAAGGGCACGAGTGATGATGTGGTAAGACTTACAGTTATACAAAAGAATTGAAGACAACAGTGATAATTACAAGCTTGATGGACGTAGTAAAGAATCTTATATGTTTTGGTTTGTTATTTAGAGGAAGGGTAATTAGTACATGACGTCTCCACCTTTCATTGTTATTGTGGAAAACGTCTCCACCTTTCATTTTTTGGCATTTTCACCCTTATTTCCACATTTTATTGCGTAAAATGTCATTTTCACCTATTTTCTCAATTAAAAATTATGAAATGACCAATATACCATTCTTTTTAAATAAAAGAAAAAGAAAAAACTAATTGCAATCATAATCTCAATTTTTTTTTTAAAAAAGTCCAAATAAGTCACAAATAAATTATTAAAAAGGTAATTAGCACATAATATCTCTACCTTTCTCTATTATTGCAAAAACGTCCCTATCTTCCATGGTAAATTATACCAATCAAATACAATTAATTACAATTTTCAGTAAAACAATTTCTATGCAAATCAATTCCCTGTAAAACATTTTCCTTCTACTCATTTTTCACCTTTGCAATCAAACAGACCCTTAAATGTTGTAGAAATTTAACATCTATGCATAGATTCACTAGCTCCATATAAAGTGAAAATAATATCCAATATGGTGAACTTCAACTTTCAGGAACATAATATGCTACCAAAACTTTGACAAAATCAATAATCTAAAACCGAAGGTAAAAAAATGAGTATTCTAGCCTTTTTTTCACCTGCATCCATCAGTAATTATCTACAGCAACCTGTATGAAAAAAGTGATCATTTCCCGCTCCAATCTCTATTTAACCATACTCTCGGTAGACGACACTCGGAAGAAACTTGTTGGGTGAATTTTCAACTTTGTCATCAAAATTATAGGAGAAAATGTCAACAGGGGCAGTGATGTAGCCAAGAGTGCCTTCTTTGTGATTGGAACTGGAAGAGGTTTTGTGATGATCAAGATAAATCACAATCACAGTAATATCATCGTGGAAATGACGTCTGATTCCCTTTTCGATCTTATTAAGGTCCTTATAACTCATTTGCCTCTTCTTAGCAGCCTCCTCAAGTGCAGCTACTACCAGTCTCTTCGCTATTCCCTGCAAAAGTTTCACCACACAAAATCGTCGTGTTTAGTTAATCATCCAACTAAAACTGTATTTTTTCTTATCACATTTCTTAAAAGCAGTACGGACAAGTACGAGAATATCACATAGGTGTAAATCTATAGAAACAGCTAACAATGCTAAGACTTCAACTGAACAATTGGTCGAGAGGAAATGCATTCAAGAAGAACCCAACTATAAACAGCTAAACTGAAATTATATCCTCATAAGTAGAGGTACTTGGTACTTACAGCTCTTGGGTGTTTAAATACTATTTGAACAGCTACTTCATCACTGATGTGTTCCCAGAGGCCATCTGTGGCAAATATTAAAAACAAATCAAGTGGCCTAAGCTTTCTAGTTACAATGGAGGGTTCAGCTGTTAATACTGATCTCTTCATGGGGAAAGGATTTGCAAATTGTCGGAAAATTGGATCTCTGTGAAACTCGGGTTTCTTGAGATAAACGTCACCGATAGATCTCGACACCTGGAAAGAAAAAACAGAAAAATTAGCATTTCTAATACATTTTGACAGGATATAGATTAAAAGTAAATGGAAGATAACAAGCAAAGGATACACAAAACAGAGGCAGATGCCCTCTATTCCTCACTAAGCAACACACAAACCTCTTAATTATATGAAAAAGAAACATAAACATAGAAACTAATACTTATATAAACACCAAGGAATATATAGTCCCCAGCCTAAACTTTCACCAAAATCACAACACTTTGCCTTATAAGATCTTCATGTACATCTCATGAGCGGAAGCCCGAAGGCGTGCTACTTTGACTTCAGCTGCATGAGACAGGGCCAAGAGGCAGAGCATGTGATTCCTGGAAGAGTAGTGAAGATATAACCCTTTAGAACAAGCTTGATATATAGAATAGGATAATATAATAACTGAATTATACGTGACAGGTTCAGTTCCTCAATGAACAAGAGATTATATTCCTTGGTGAACAAAGAGAAAATAAAGGGAAAAAAGAAAAAAGCAACATGTGCAAAAAAGAGGTTACAATCTTTTCCAGCATACCGTCCAGTCTTGCCTACATTGCATATCAAAGATGCCCTTTAGCACGGCACCTTTTCACAATCTTGAAATAGTAGACATCCAACAAAATGTGCCAAATTGGATAGCATCATAAACAAAGGAATGTGAGGAACACTTGGTGCACGTTTCGCATTAACAATTGGCTAGATTGGATAGTATAATAAACAAGAAGTATTATCATTATATTATAACCAAACTAAAACTGTAATCAATAACATAAAGGCTGCAATGTGGGGGTCTTTATTTGTCAAGACTGCATCTTTAAACTTGGCCGCTGTCTGGGGGAAATTAAAATCAGATTTTTAGTAGATTTTTGATAGAATTTGATGAAATGTGTGGTTGAAAAGTAGGGGGACCCATAAAATATATAGTTAAAAATTAATTGTTGACTTTAACTTAGATTAAAATCTAGATTTTAATCGGTATCAAACAATGGCCAAATTTATCATATCATGAATGTCCGTGTGAAACCTCGTAAGGTAAAGTTTGACAGCAGGTACTCATTCTAGCTTTCCTCCATGAAGGATGAGATTGAAGATTTCGCTCCAGGAATTAGGAAATTTGAAAGCCTCGACTGTTTAAAAGTCACCTGATCTAGATTCTAAGAAATTCTTACACCAGTTTGAATCGAATTAGAAATGATAGCTATTGGATTTCCAAAAGCAGAAATCAGTAAATCAGTTTGTATAAACGAGTACCTGAATTATGCCTTTGATTCTCCAAACTCCGTGGCAATGGAGCACTATTGAAGAATCATCTGGATGAAGTGATTGTACCTCCCTCCTCACTTCCTCGGATGAAACATTATGATCAGTTGATAACCGTTCTGCGACCACTGAATTGCTCTCCCCATCGAAACCTTTCCTGCCAAGAACCGCTCTTGAGTCTCCTAAATTCGCTACGTATAGTTCGCCGTCTGAAATTGCACCAAGAATACAACATGATCCAACTGAAGCAATCTGTGGTTTGACTGGCATCGATTGCTTCACTAATCGAGTGAAATCCTCTTCTGTTGCATAAAATGCCTTCTTTATCACTTCTGCTGATAGACCTCCTTGTTCGGTTTCAAATTCTACAAAACACCCCCACATATACACATTTCAGAGACAAATATATATATATATATATAGAGAGAGAGAGAGAGAGAGAGTGGATTTGCTTCATAAATCACTATGGACTAGAACATCCCCACATAATTCATTGCATGCGTATTAACCATCTCCTCTAAAATTTTGAAATATAATTTAAATCCTGTCTTCAACAACAGATTCATTTTTCGAAACCGTATTAAATCTCGTCTAAAACTATTAGGCATAATTTAAATTTTGTTTTCAACATAAAAGAGATATTCTAGCCCAATTTTCTTTTCAAAAGATACACATCCATATGTTAAACAAATTAGCAAACCCTGTCGAGAAACTCATACAAAGAAGCGCACACATATGTGAAAACAACAAAAGAATTCAGTATCCAATTTATTACTGTGGAGATAAGGGAAGAGGTGGCGGTTGACGAAGCGCGAGGCTTCGGGTCCACCGTGGCCATCATAGACGCCGATGTAGGTGGTGGACGGCGAGGTGAAGATCTGACTCTGGTCCTCCATGCTGGAATTGGCTTGTACGGCGGCGATCGAAAAGTCGCCCGAGGCGTGCGGCTTCAGGTCAATGTGCCACATTAATCCGTCACTGCTCCTCCTCCCCAAATACCTCTCCAATGGCCGATAACAGCACGATCGCAACATCCTCGTTTTTTTTAGGGTTTGAATATCAGTCCTGCGTAACGAGAGGTTTATGGGGAGAGAGAGAGAGTTTGGTGGACTATCGCATACCCGCTGACACCTACGCGCTTTTGTTTCCTTAATTAAAACATTTTCTATTAATTATTATATTCAAAAGTAGGGTTTTACTTCCTCGTTTTCAAGTTATGTTAATATTTTATTTAGCGCAGGCTTGATATTGTCAAAAAAAAAAAACAAATTGATTAAAATTTAATTCAAAATTCAAAATTAATTTTAACCACACATTTTATAAGATTCACAAATTTTCAATCATATATTCCATTAATATTTATTAAAATCTACTCTGATTTTTAATATCCAACAAACAAGGACTTAGAGAGTGTTTGACGGGGATAAAAATTAGATTTTTAGTAGATTTTGATAGAAGTTTTTGAAATGTGTGGTTGAAAAGTTATGAGACTCATAAAAGATGTGGTTGATATTGATTGTTTGATTTGGACTTAAATTAAAATCTGATTTTAATCCGGACCAAACATGGTCTTAATATATCTTAAAAAATCAAACAGAAATCAATATTTTAATGTCAACCAACCATTAATATTTCAAATAATGGGGATCAAATGGGTGCTTAATTCATTGAATTGAATAACTTATTAGAAAAAAAATCGTATGAAGAATTCTAAAAATCTGATTTTAATTTTCATCGAACAAGGGATTAATATGTAGTAAAAAATCAAATAGAAAATCAACATTCATTAAATTGAATAACTAACTAGAAAAGAATTCGTATGAACAATTCTAAAAAATATTTTATTTAGCCCATGTTTTACTTTTTTGTTGTCATGTTAAATATTTTATTTAGCCCATGTTAGATACGAATAAAGAATTTAATTAAAATTTAATTCAAAATCAACAATTAATTTTAACCACGCATTTTATAAGATCAACAGCTTTTGAACCTCATATTTCATTAACTTTTATTAAAATCTATTAAAATTTTGATTTTAATCTCCAGGAACTTATATGGGGTAAAAAGTCAAATAAAAATGAATTGAATAACTTTCTAGAAAAGAACTCGTATGACAATTTTAAAAATCTGATTTTAATATCGACCAAACATAGGTGATAAAAAGTCTAATAGAAATCATCACTCATTGAATTGAATAACTTACTAGAAAAGAATTCGTATGAACAGTTCTAAAGATACACATTGTGTTACTTGAAACTTTCAAGTATAAATAGCGTGATCGTTTTAAATGGATAAAAGAAAGATACAACAAAATGAGTAGAGGATTTGAACTCGAATGAAATTCCGACCATTTATATCTATCAGAAGGATCATATTTTGTAGAACTCTCAAGAAATTTTGAATTCTCAATATAGTACCATATTAAGGAAAAACTCATACACGGATGACGATAGCCATTCCAACATCTAAAAGTTCGGGGCTTTAACCTCATCGGAAGTTACAACTACATCCCTACGACAATATGGGCAGTCCCCACAAGTCCGCAGCCAGGATTCCAAGCAGCAAAAATGAAACCTATGACCACAAGGCAAGCATAGCAGCTCATCTCCCATTGAAAAGCTCTCTAGGCATATGCTACACTCCCTCAATGCCCTAGATATAGCCTGTTTGTCACCTTCATCTGTATCACTGAATTTATCAACCTGCAAACAGTTCAACGCCTCTTGAGTGAGTCCAGGAGGTCTTTTCTGCATCATGGAATCGGTGGATGAGGGAATTGCAGCCAGCCAATCCCTGGAAATATCAGTTTCCCAATCTCCGCCATCAACTAGCCTAAAGTCACAAAGTCAATATGATAAACATAAGTGGCTGCATTTATTGGTGTTTGGTGTGTTAAAATTAGATTTTTAGTAGATTGTGATAGAAATTTTTGAAATGTGTGGTTAAAAAGCTGTGAGACCATGAAAGACGTGGTTGATATTTATTGTTTGACTTTGAGTTAGATTAAAATCTGATTTTAATCTGTACCAAACAGGGCCTAGGCGTAAAAGTCTGCAACCGTAGAAAATAAAAATCAAGATCATAATTGAAAATACATTCTTTTCAGGGAGAAAGTTTGCAAGGGAGCTCATATTATGCTTGTTTTTTTAAAAAGAAAGGTGCATAAGCAAGTGGAAACTGAGAGACGGATTTCTCACTCCAAATATCAGATTCACTAACAAGAAGTACAGGTAATAGATTTCACAATCCATCATCAAATAATATTTTGCGATCAACTTGAAGCATCAAACTAACGAAATCATTACAATTACATATACAAGGTAATAATTAAAGTTTTGGTTGGCAATAATTGCACATTTGTCTGGGTGGTGTTGTAGCATTGGCAAGCTACAAGGGGACGAGAAGGATAAATAGGTAAGGAGAGGAGGATTTTAACTGGATATTGGCGTAGAGAGGCTTAGAAGGCCCAAAATAACTGAGAGGGAAAAAAAATGAAAAAGAAGAAGAAAGAAGAACAGTACAGGAGGACAAAGTCTTGCTTCTTGCTGAACAGGGGAGAGGAGAAAAAGAGGAAAAGGAAAAAGAAAAAAGAAAAAAGAAAAACAGATATAATAATGTATTTGCATGATTCGGACACCAAAAGACATTCTAGCAACCGAATTTCATATTTTTAGTTCAGTTAGTGTCAATTTTTTGGTAAGGTGAGTTCAGATTGGTGAAACCAGATAATGCACATGGCTAGGAGAAAGGAGGAACAGAACATTACAGCTTCATCATTGAGGAGACTAACCTGTTTCCAGACAGAGTGACACCTCTCAACCTTCGCAGAAGCCTTTCTCTTGCAAGTAGTACAGATCCAGGAAGCCGGCTGTTCCCACTGCTAACATTTCCGGATGCAGAGTGGTGGATCCCTCTATCAAGCCAAATTGATTCATGTTCCTGACCATGTAAAATAAGTTTATAAACAATTAAAAAGCCAGCACATATGTCGTTGGTATGCACACGTTCTTTTTTTCACCATTTGCAAGATAATCAAGAAAGTTATTGATCCCCAAGTAAACTATACACTTGACGGGATACAGCACAGGAAGAAAAAGGATGAAAACCAACAACAAAAGGCACGATATCTATCTAGAGTTTACCGGTACAGAAACTATACAAACTTAGCAGCGATGAATCAGCGTCAATTGAATGACTACAACATGGAGAAGACATTCATCTACAGATAAAACATCCAGCTTCCTCATCAATTCAAGTCCATAAAACAAGAAGAATTGTAAAGCATTCACTGGTAAACATGTACAGTCTTGTATGAGATGGGTAAATTTTTTCATGAGGAGGACTACATTGAGTGTGATGATTGAAAAAGAAAAATGAGCAGTTTAAGTTGGTACAAGATGGGGGGGGGGGGGGGGGGGCGGTGCAGATAAAAGCTGAAAACATCAGAGCTTTCTTTTTACTTGAATAAGGAAAGAAAATTACGCCACTTGATCCTGAAAGTGAAAATGAGTAATCCAATATGATTGTCAAAAATATTATAAAAAACATGAATGAAATTCTACTCCTATAGAACAAAGGATCGTATCCAACATTCCTGCCAAATGGCATCAATAGACCATAACTTCTCAAAAATGCTGTTCAATCTCATGCCGCATATTGTTCTCTATGATATTTATTCCCTATTACTCATAAACATTAAAAGTTGAAATCATAATTAGAGCTCAACAAAAACTAAAATGGGTCGGAGACACATAAATCTTAAGTTTAAACGACATTAGCAAGAAATTTAAACACTGAACCCATGCGAACTATGTAAATCAGCCCAAGGTAATCCGAACCTGTTTAGTTAGGCAACCCATTTTTTAAACCTGCTAGTAAATAAACCAACACCCAACATGCTCATTTGAGGTTAGACCTGGATAATCTAGGGTTTGGGATGCAATTGTAGCCTGTAATATGAAAGTCGCATTAAAACTTTAAGAAGACTCAATCCAATGTGCAAATTTTTTTATGTGGGCTTTATACTAAAGCTCTAATAAGAACCAAGCCCTCCTAAATTGTGCAACTAAAAGCATCAGCTAATTACTTCTTACTGCACGAACATTCTGCTCAGAAATGTATTTCAAACAATTTATGTATCCTTTTCAAGTATGCACTAAGCCACTAAGGCGTATTTAGGTATCAGTCTCAAAGCAGTCTTTCTCCAAATTACATGCTGAAAGTTGGAACCTGTCTCTGGCCAAATAAAAATTCTTTTGGCGATTCATTCAGAGCCATAACAACAAAAGTACGGTATAACTAAAAAAAGCATTTGAAATTCATTCAATCATGTCTTTTAATCACCAACTCCCAATCATGCTACATGTACAATGGTTGACAACTTTTGTTCAACCATGAGTCAATAAAATCTACACCATCCATTTTAAAAGCTGTTTTTTAAATCAACCACACAAATCTTGACAACATGGATTGTCAACAATCATTATGCAAATATCTTTACTCCACCAACTCCTCTCTACAATGAATAAACTCAGCAGAAGGCTGATAATATTAACTCAATTAGGTCACCCATCTTCAATTCGCCACAATCCATTGTCAATTTAAATATTAAGCTAAAACATAATGGAATTCTTACTATTTTAAATATTGGTAATATACATTAAACCGGTCTTACCTGAGGTGGATGCGAAGGACGATTCGAAGGCGCGTGTCGAGACTGACGCGGAGGGCGTCGCAGCGGATTGCAATCCTCAGTATCCAGCCGTTCGTGGCCGCCGGAATTGAGATGGTGGTGATTATTTGCGTGGCGGTGGTGGCGGCGATTGTTCCGATCGAGAGAGGTTGTGGAATCGAATTCCGGAACGAATTCTACAGGGTTTGAACTCCTGCCAAAACGAGACCTCCTGTTGTAGAATAGCTCCGACGCGCTCGTCATACAAGTTCAGAAACTGAAAAAAACCGACCTCCGACGGCCTTTATCTCTAAGTATTCAAAGATTAAATGCTGTTTATTTATGTATGGCCTTTCAAAAAAGTAGAGCAGAATATGGGTTCCGGGAAATTGCAATTTTGAAAAGTGGAGAGGTTGCGTTGTAGCTTCGCCGAAATTTAGAGCAGAAGAAGCGAGAAAAGCAAGGGAAAGCGCAGTTCATATATGTATATGTATAGAGGAAATTTCCCAGCAAAACCATATGACTAAAAATAAGATTGTCAATATTTTGCCCATGAATTAAAATCCAATTAAAATATTAAATTTATGATTAATTTAATCACATATTTGATAGAATTTACAGATTTTCAACCAAATATTTTAACAACTTTTATCAAAATTTACTAAAAAAATTAATTTTTCTCTCCATCCAAAAAAAGTTCTAATAAGTACAAGTATTGTCCTAAATTTAGCAACTTAGAGTATATTATATTTACCATTTTCAAGCCGTTTTCTGTTTTAGATTTTCCAAAATAGTGAAAACGTATTCTCTTTCCCATTTTCAAAAACGTGTTTTTGAAAACAAGTTAAAAATTTACAAAGAAAATACAAAACGACAAATTCGTTTGGGTTGTTTTGAGTTATAATCAAGTCAAAATTTTCAAAACGCGTTTTGGGTGTTTTCAAAATAATTTTTCAAAATGTCAAAAAAAACACATTTTGAACAATTTCAAAATGAACACTCAAAACACAAAACTCAAAATGAATTCAAAACTCAAAACTCAAAACGTAAAACTGAAACATAAAGAGATCATAGTTTTCAACGTTTTGAGTCACAAGGTCAATTTTGTTTTCTATACTTTTGTCCAAATTTTCATGAATAGTACTCGTATATAAAGAGTTAGATACAGATAGTGTCAAAAAAAGAGTCGAATTCTTTTTTTATTATTTGGTTGAAAAAAAAATCATCAATCATATCTTAACACATAATGTGTACATATACATGTAGCACATTTGAATTTTCATCTGTAATGGCTTAAATTTTTGTAGACAAATCTTTAGATAGGTTTGTTCGGTAGAGAAATCTTTCAATGAATAAAAGCCCTAATTGTTAACTAGACACTGAATTTAACAAGTTTTCATGGATTTTTAACTAATGTTGCAAATGTGAATTACAAGCCAGAGATGAATCTCAGCAAAAAATAAGTCCACAAGTGAGATTTCGGGGAATACTCATAACTACTGTAGAAGATGACATTTAAAATTCTGATCCCGTTACTAACATATTAACACCAGTCGAAGAACAGAAAGGGTGCGACCACAGTAAGATAAGTTGGGAGATTGGAAATTGGATTGCCTCTCGTCAAAGGTTAAAAGAAATAGACATGACATGTTTGTGATTGAAACTATCGCTTCTTTCTACCACCCTTTACAGATTTAGAAGGGCCGGCTGTTGAGGAGGAGGCTGGCTCTTGTTTCTTTGTCCGACCTGGGCGTCTCGGGACCAACTCTGCTACACGAAAAGTTAGTTGTTTCCCTGTCATATTATCTCAACATGTTAAAACAAAAAAGACACGGAGTAATTGCACACTGGAACATCATAAGATTACTGATCATCAGAAATGGACAAATGGTATGAATATTTTGTGAATTTGCACCAATAGTTGGCGGGAAACAGATGCCATTAAGCGTGTGCACGTGTTGAGCTCTTCTATCAAGTTCACCAAATAACTCTATTTGCTACAGAAGTATAATGCTATGAAAGAAGAGCCAAAGCAGCAGTTCCGCATTCCTCCTCTTAGACAGTGTGCACAGAAGTGCAAACCTGAGTTTCTGGAGGCAAATTTTAGCAGAACATCTCCACTAAGCACAACTGAAGTAATCTACAATTGTCCTGCATTTTGTTCATTTTGGAATGTACAAATATAGAAGTTTCTATTTGACATGAATAAGATAATGAAAGAAACTTGTCGTATGGAAACGAGGTAATGCTCATTTATTCATAAAATTCAGGGATAACGTGTATCTGGACCAAATGTTACTTCGATTTCGTCTTGTCAACTCCACATATATCCATGCTGAAGTTCTTTTTCTGCAGTTTAAATTTGGATTAAAATTATTCACGTTGGAGAAAACAGCCCACAAACTTGGATGGAGAATGCAGCGAAGATTCAACACTTCAGAATGCTGAAAATATCTATCTGAGAAGTGAAAAAGAATTCATGCATGCTAGACCTCAATAAATGGTGGTCCAAAGCAGTCCTGTTCTTTCAATAAACTGAAAGAATAGCACTTGAGAATTAAATGAAATCAGCTTATTTTCCTACTAGTTTTTCTTATTTACACAATCTATATCATTATATTAGAAACTAAGTAAGAGGATTAGCTCATCATTTGGAGTATCATCTACATCATGAAGTCATTCTACGTAATGTATGTTCAAGAATAACACGAAAGATGGAGCACATTCAAAAGGTAATCATTATACAGAAATAAATAAACTAACAAAAAAGAAACCGGGCAAAATGAGAAAAAGAACAATAGAATTTGCAGTGACTAGAAGAAATGGCTGGATTGAATAGACTACCATCTTCTCCTTTCAACTGAACCCTCATTCTCCCTCTTTGCATAAAATCGCCTTCTCACTCGATAATATAACCAAGTCACACGAACCCATCATAAATACACAACATATATGCAAAAGAATTAAAGAAATTATTATATAACAAGATCACATAGACCCATCAAAATTCATAGAAATTCACAAATTATATGCATAGGTAAATTCAATGTACAAAACCTGACAAACCCATCAAAATTCGTACACAAATACCTAATTATATGCATGTAAACTAAAAATTGCATAAAGTTTATACCTCAATAGCGCATGGGAGTTTCAGATGGCTGCAGCAATCATAAATCTCAGCTTAAGTAGGGTTCTCAGCTTAAGTAGGGTTCGAGTTAATTGAACCAGTAATCACTAAACTTAGGCGACATCTATAATTGCTTCTACACTTTAAGATGTCCAATTTTGACCTAGATTCAATTTTGTTTCGCGACTCTAAGGAAATTGCTTCCTTGATAATCGGTTTCTACATCTGGTGCCTCATCACGCAATGACCGATAAAACAGACACTGATGGTAGTCAGGATCCGGGTCAGTGTTTATAACTAGTAGGAAATTTGACAACAATAACACTAAATTTAGGAATTTAATGTTCTGTATAACTTCTCTCTCTTCTATTAGAAAAGGTACAGTATGGATTGGGCTTTAAAACGTTATTAAAACTACAGAAATTTACCTGAAATCTTTGTTATTGTTGTATCTCTTCTTCTCTATATTAAAATTAATGAATTTTTTTAATATGTATTATATTTACTATTTAGTCCTGGTTTGATGTAGCTAAAGATCTTATTTTTAGTAGATTTTGATAATAAATGATAAAATATATAATTAAAAGTTGATAAATATTGTGAATTCCATGAAATCTGTTTTGAAAATTAATTGTTGACTTTGATTTAAATTTTTATTAATTTTTTTTAACTAAAACAAATAGGAGTTAGTCCCTTCTATCTCTTTAAAATTAATGAATTCTTTATGTGCATTATATTTAGTGTTAAATACCTTGTTTTTAGGATATTTTGATTAAAGATAATGAAATATGTGATTAAAAAGTTGATAAAGGTTGTGGATTTCATGAAATTCGTTATGAAAATTAAGAAACATGCTACATGTACATTTTTGTTTGAGTAGTGATTTTTAGCATCAGTATATGGACAATTAGATGTTATTAAATGATATGTTCATTTAAATACAAAATCAAAACATCCATTTATTTGCATTATCAAGTGTGGACATCCAGACTGGAGTTTTATCACCACTCGAACTTAATATCATTTTACATTAACTATGACATCCTTTTACATGGCACTAATCACTTGATTTTTTCAACATCATTTCACATCACTAGCCAGATTTTTACATATATGTGGGAATGTTATCATTAATGTAAGAGTAATACTATTTATTATGATGATGATGTGATATTTGTGATATGACAACTCGTTATTTCACATTTCTCTCTCACACACATAAAAATTGAAATGCTCGATCTCATTATTTCGCATTTCGTCATCATTTATTTTTAATGTAAGCAACAATGTATATCTAAAATAATTTGAAAATTAATTGTTAACTTTAACTTAAATTTTTATCAACTTTTTAAACAAAATCAAATAGGAGGTAATATTTACCTTATGAAATTTTCGATATGATACATCCATTTGATGAAACTAAAAGAAATGCTTTTAAGTTGGGCTTATAATTTGGTAAAAATAGTCTGAGCATATATCCATGGCTCGTTTTGCGTGATTTTTATTTTTACTTTTGCAATTTCCAATTCCGAAAGTATTTTTAGATGAAATTATATTGTATCAATTTTCTCTAAAAGTTCTTTGAATTAGAAGAAGTACTTTCATAAAACTAGTTAGAGGGGGGCAAAAGTTCTTTTGACTTCTAAAAAATCTTGTCAAACGAACCCATACTTAAGCGGGAGTAGTACGATATTTTAATTTGTCATCGAACTCCTTGTGAGATTTCAGGTTAGTCACCATAAGCTTCATTTTTTATCAAATAAGTTAATGAACTTGAGGGGTTGTCCAACGAAACTTTTCAAAAAACAACGCGGATTTCAAATTATGATAAAAATCACGGAATGACAAAGACATATATGTTCCACCATATAAAAATTATTACAATCAAATATAATATTTCGACCACCCAAATCCTCGAGTATCGCAGGAAAAATAACACAAGCTTTATCAACCTTTTTTCCCTTTCAGTAGCACGCAAAAGAAAACGAGATACACTGTTTATAATTAACACGTGACCAAAGTTTGACCTAAATTTGCTCCAACTCAACTAAAATAATATATGGATTCTGCCGAATATTCTTTGCCATTTTCATACCAAAAATGCTGAATATCCTCTGCCATTTTCATTCCAAATTTTGGTAAGAGGACAATCAATTTATCCTATCTTCACAATTCACCAAACGAATTTGCAAAGGAAAATCTCCAAACTAAATTCCATTTCATTTTAAAATTGATACATTTTTAAACATGGCCTGTTTTTGACAACAATTCCAACCTACCTACACGAAAAGGGTCAAAACTTCTATCACCTCTTTTGAAAATCTTGATTGTAATACTTAGAAAAAATTGATTTATACTGTGACATATCATTGAATAATACATCACCAATGAACGGAAAGGACTACTTATTAATAACAATACTCTTCAAAAAAATTAGTAAACTTTGACGGTCACAATTCTCAAAACCAAGTAACATGCTCAATCAAATGAACTTACTGAGAGTTAAAATGCAAGCTAAATGTTGACCTTGTCAGGAGTCCAACAACCATCAACATGAATTCCATTAGAAGTCTTACATCAATGCCAACTCAACGCCCTTGTGCAAGGGTGAATTCACTAGCAATATCACATCATCTATCGTGACAACTAGTGGCATGTCATAAGAGACTACACACAGTTAACGACGTATAATGTCCATACTTATGAAAATTTGGGTTGGGTGTTCTTTCCAAATCCTTGATAATTCAAAACAAATTAACATATCATTTGACTTGTACTGACTAACACGGCCTTGATTTATCCACGTGTCCATTATAGGAGAAAATATATAGAGAGAGAAAAACAACACATTCTTCTTATGAAAAACTCTAAAGTCAGATCATATTTCATTATCTAAAAGCAATCATATAAAATCACTCGAGCACTCAAATCCTCGAGTATCATATAAAAATAACAAACTTTATCACACTCATTATTTTCTACCCTTTAAACAAATTAAATTCTCCACATAATTTTTCCACTCCGACTTGTGCATGTGAAAAAAGAAAAAAATATATCAATTTATGGTTATCGTGTGACCAAACTTTAACCTAAATTTGCTCCAACTCGACCCATATAATGCACGAATTCTGCCTAATATTCTTTGCCATTTTCATTCCAACTTTTGGTACGTTTTTCCAAGGTCAAAAGGAGGACAATTAATTTATTTCATCTTGCACATTTTGCCTTTTAAAATTGAGATACCTTATCGTGGCATGTTTTTTATAATATTCCCAACTGTTCGATAGTCAAAGTTTATCTCTCAAATAATATTCAACAATTTATTATTTCCAGAAATGTGAAGGAAAGGACACGTGTTTCAATAGGATGGTAGTTTTGTAGTCGTGTCAAAATTTGGCGTCCACGGGTTACCCGAACTAGTGGAAGCCATTCAACTTCATTCGTCACGTACGAGAAAGCGACAGCTGTCCAATCCTTAAAAGGCCTGCACTTTCCTACGCCCGGCATGGGACAAATCGTACACTCGCTAAACAACCATACAAGCCATGTTTGGTAGTGTTAAAAATCAAAATTTAAATTTAGATTAAAATTAACAATTAATATTAATCACATATTTAGAGAAACTCATAATTTTTAATCACCTATTTCATTATTATTTTTTAAATATACTAAGAATCTAATTTTAATTCTCATTAAACAACATAATGATATCTGATGCTACCAAAAATCGTACATGATGATTTTCGAGCTCGATGACTGAGAAAGAGCACGAACAAGATCTTCTGATACCTGAAACAAAGGCGTCGAGATGTGTCTTCATCGCCCATTCGATACTTAAGTCAGAGAGAGAATAAGAAAAGTTTGGGTGCTGAAAACTAAATGTTGAAAGCGTACCTGAATAATGATCAATGGTTCCATATTTATAGAGGTAGGTAGTGGATTCTTATTAGGAATTGACCTGCCACGTGTCCCTATCTCTAAAATTCCTATATGAAATGAATATCATAGTTTGACTATGACATTTAATGGCATGAACTCCTTCTTAATATAGGAAACCTTGCTTGGGGTATCTCACTTCACTTAGAATTCTTGGAATGTTGAATCAGTTCATGGCCTAGGACACTTTTGGTTTAGACAAGGGAAATTCTCGAGGACACTACAATATTGGACAACCGAGGATATATCCCGAGGATTCCTGAATGATGTTACTGCTCCGTCTGGGTCCTCGAGGAATATAGCGTACCTGAGGACTATATCATCCTCGAGGACATTCACATAGATTTTGGCATGTACTATTCCTCGAGACTGCCAAGGTCGGGGGTGAAAATAAGAGCTCATATCAATATCAATGATAATCAGCATAATAGAGGATAAAGAAAACATATTTCTTAAGTTCAAAAAATTTACTTATAGTAAGTAAATAAATGAGTAAATCTAAAATTTTCTCTCTATTATGTAGAGATTGGAAAAACCTATCAATCAAATTAGTTATCGCTAATTTATGAGTTCAATTACATATTTAGCTGGAAAAAATTTATCGACAACCTCGTGGTGAAGTCCTTACGTTTTTCGCCCTTACCCTAGTTAAACTTGATAGGCCTCGGGTTTGTCTTTACCTCAACCTATCTGCTCTGTCGATTTCCCAACCACCTTGATCGATTCCTAACCACCTTGACCTATCAGCTCGGGCGGTCACCCTACCATCTTGGTAGACACCTCGGAGCATGGTAACAACATGATTGAACCCCTTAAGTCCCCATATTCAAGTTCTACTTATGAAGTCTTTCTCCTACTCAACTAAGTGAAACATCTTTACTTACCGCACAACTCCTCCCACCACTAGGATGTTTTAATCTTACTGAGACTCCCAGGGCCAGGTGTGAACTTAGGGGAGTCCTAATCTTTATAGGATTACACATGAACTAGCATAAATATACGCATTTGATTTACTATTTCGTTACACTCGTTTTGCACTTTATATCTTTCTACATACTTTCTATCTCTTAGCCGATTCTTGCTCCGGAAGGGCGATGAGATTTCACCTCATCGCCTTTTATAGGTATTGGAAAGCCTCCCAACATTCCTCATAGTCCCCATGGCAATCATTTTCATATTCTACCAACAATAGGAAACATCGTCCTCAACTAACATGACCTTGACCTTTGGTCTACCTCAAGCGACACAAATACTCAGGAGGGCATCAAAAAAGTCCTCGACCATTTTCAAGGTCATCCCAGGCAAAAGGAGTGCTTGTTTGTGGTCATCTTCATCCTTGATCTCCGACTTCTTCAAGTTAGACAAGGTATGAATTTTGATAGCATCACATACTTTTTAGAAAATTAAGATCATATATATGGTATTATATCTCATTATTTTTATAAGTTCATTGTCAAATTACGTGATTTCTTATTAACTGCTTATTAAACTGTGATGCTGGCCGCCCCTAGTATTGGCAACATGGCGGGTATGGAACGGGGGTTAGGAATATGGGATGGGTCGACAAATCCCGACCTCGTCTCGTCGAATTTTTTTGTCACATTGCTCATCCCTATGCCCGTTTAAAGCAAAAAGGGCAGACCCCTGCCCCATTTATTTTTTCTTGTTGTTTTTAATTTCTTGCTTTTATTTTTTTGTCTAATTAGTAAATATTTTTGTTTTCAATTTGTTAAAAACAACTTATATTCTCTTTAAAAATAATGATAAGTATTTTATTTTCTTTTGATAAAAAACATAAATTTAATATTAATTTTAAACATACGGGTAGTGAGATAAGGATTATGTTTCTCGTACCCGTTTCAGAGCAATAACCCCAGTCCCGTTTACCCGGTTAGGCGGGTAATCTCCTCATTAGTATCGGGTTGAACGAATTTTTTTGCTATCCCTATTTATTCCAAAGATCTTATTCTTAAGTTCACACATAAAAAAAATCATATTTTTCAGTAACAAACTTATCTTTCTAGAAATAAATTTTACTATTTTCTTTACATTTAATTCCCATAAGAAAGGGAAAAAAATAAAAATAAATTAAAACTCATCAAAAAGTAGCGCGTCAGAAGCGAGTAGGATAATCGCGCTATTTTTTGGTCAAATAGTTCAACCAATCACCATTTATAAGTCCCCCATTCCGTCCTCCTTTCCTCAACCCCACAATTTCTCGCTAAAACCCCGACAAAATCTCCTTCTCCGCGACCACATTGGAGTAACAAAGCCATGTCCGCCGCAATAAAAGATGGACTCAATATCCACCTCCGACGCCACTCATCCGTTCGCAATGTATGGACGAGTCGCCGGAACTCGATCGCCGACCCGATTGCAATTTCAGATGGATTTGCTAATCAACTTGCTCATCAACTCCGGCAATCCAAATCTTGTTCGCGTTTTCCCCAATCTATATTCCGGAGAACCAAAGAGGTCGAGATTTCACCTACCAGTGTAATGTCTTCACCTTCAAAATTTGGACCAGTGAGCTGGTACCTGAGCATGATCAAGTCTCGCCCTATTGTCACCAAAAGCATTACCTCTGCCCTCATTTATTCCGCCGCTGATTTTTCTTCACAGGTACCTAATTCCTCCTTGCTTAAATATGAAAATGATAAAGCCTTTGCTTGGTTGATTTATATGCTATTGAGTCTAAAAAGGTCAAAAAATGAACAATTTTATCTGTCAAAGCTCATACAAGCAGTCGATTTGCAAGAACCATATTCTCAAATGGGCCGCTAGACTGCTGCGCATATTAAAAGTAAAATATGAGATTGCTTAAATATGAAAACAATAATGAGTGTACTCGTAATTGGACAACTCCTGATCCTCTTAGTAAGGCCGAGATGGAACTTTAAGGTATCTGCTAAAAATTGTGAAGTGTGAAAAGTAAGGACGAGATCTGTATTAATTGTTGCCTTGTTTCCAACTTGTATGAATTGTATATATGTGCACACTTATCTAATTTGATGCAGAGTATTGTGGAGAGATCTTCAGAAGGGTATGATTATGTGAGAACATTGCGAATGGCTGGTTACGGGATGATAATACTAGGACCTTCATTGCACTATTGGTTTAATTTTGTGTCAAGAGTTTTTCCAAA
>CAIGRP010008423.1:0-25968 GCA_903798385.1 Fraxinus cuspidata | reverse complement strand
AACTTGACCAAGTGTTCTAACCGTCCCATCTAGCATCTTGATTTTGACGTTACCAATCTCAGCTATTCTACAAGGGTCATTACTTCCCGTCATCACGGAACCCCTTGTAACTGTTTCACATGATGAAAACCAATCCTAGTTTGAACACCTATGAAAAGTGCAAGCTAAATCAAGAATCCAATCCTCGTCAAGTTTGGAGTCACCTTCAGTAATCGCCAACAAATCTCCATCATCGTTCTCTCTGCAAGATTGACATTACCGAAATTTTCTGATTGTTCATCCCGATCTGTGGTAGAAAACCTCTTCTGCCACTCATAGTAATCCCTCTTCATGTGTCCCTTGTTGTTGCAATACCAACAGACTATACCGCTGTTGCTATCCTTGACTCTGCCTCTTCCATAACTACCCGTCTTCCTCTTATGAACAACAAGACCCTCTCCATAAGTCTCAGAACCGACGAGCAGATGTTTCATCTTCTCCTTAGAATAAAGCACATCATACACCTCGTCAATTATAACAGTATTCTGACTATAGAGAATGGTGTTGCGTTTTTTATATTGCAATCATACGATATCGTAACAAATAGTATAGTGGACCCTTGAATCCGAATATCGTTCCCACGAGAACTATACTTTAGGACTTAATCTTATTTTTCTAATTCCTATTTGACAAAAGCGATTAAATAATTATGATGATTGTGATTATTCTTTTCTAACTATTTTGACTAATTGAAAATATAAAAAGATTGTAAACTACGGATAATTGGAGAAACAAATATGTAATGAATATTAGGGTATAACAATTTCATCTATTGATCACTTGTATTCTTAATTCAAGATTTATAACCTAATGTAGTGTTCGATCGAATTCTTCTATTGTATTCAATTTACCCATTTAACTAATTAAATTTCATATCTCTGTGCGAATCAATTTTAGTTAAACGAAACACTGTTTTCAAGAATTCAAATTATGATCGCAATAATAAGTATATGTATCTCTACACGTTATACTAATTTACCTGATTTTATTATATGGTCTAAGTTTCGAACTCACCTATCGATTCGTAAGAAACTCACATAATCATCAAATTATTGATCAGATAATTTAAAGTATTAAACTCATAATACAATTAACACATAAATAAATAAATCACATAAATCTTGAATAAAAAAGTAAAGGATCACAAGTCGATTAAATTGTTTTCCCTAATATAAAAATTAGTTATTCATATTATAAAAATAAAAACACGTAGAAGTGGAAAGATAGCTAAAAAAAAGGATCACAAGTCGACTAAATTGTTTTCCATAATATAAAAATTAGTTATTTATATCGTAAAAATGAAAACAAGAAAAGTGGAAAGATATCACCAAAAATTGACGAAACGTGAAAATTTCTGGTATTTGCAATTCCTTTTCTTTTCTTTTCTTCTTTTCTTTTCTTTTCCTTTCTTCTCTCAACCCTTTTTTTCTCTTGCTTTGACTTTTTCTTTTCTTTTCTTCTTCCTTTCTCTTTCTTTTTCTCTTCTTTTCTTCCTTTTTTGTCTTCTCTCTCTTTCTTTCCTCCGTTCCTGAGCTGTTTTCCTTTTTTTCTCCGCCCTTTTTTTCCTTCTCCTCTTCTATTCTCTCTTTTTATTTCCGTGAATGTGTATATATATATATATATATATATATATATATATATATATAGGTTAAAAATATATAGATTTAATTTGGATCTCCAATTAAAATTTTCAATACAAATCTATTGAGACCCATTTAACTCGAACACATTTAATGTAATATTTCTCTCTATGGTTTCATCTTCGAATTTTGCTATTTTTCGTCATTTTTGTATTCTTTTTTCCAATTTTTCATTAAACATAAAGTTTTAGCTACAAAACACAATATAACATAAATTAGATAGCATTTAATCCAAAAGATAATAATATATCATGATTTAGGGTCACGAATAAGTGTAAAAAATACACTTATCAAATGGTATCTCTAAAAATCATATATGAAGGCGGCAATGAGAATAACAATATTAGCCCTAAATCATCTTCATCATATTTATCATTGTTTCCAAATCAGCGACAATTTCCTCGAACACTGATAGTTGACCTTCCAAAGATCCACCTTCCGTCAAGCGACGAGAATACAAGCGCTGCTTCAAGTGTAACTTACTTGTCAAGCTCTTTGTCTACAAAGTTGCTCAAACTTTAACCACAATGCAGCGACACTTTTCTCCTTTACCAAGTCTTGAATTTCATTAGAAATATGAAGATGTATCTGAGATAGGGTTTTCTGATCCTTTCGTTGTTTCTCCTCCCCAATCATTGTTGCAGACATCCTATCAATCCCCAACAAAGTATCATCAAGATCCAATTGAACAAGAACCACTCGCATCTAGATTTGCCACAATGAAATCAATTTTCAAAGTGTCATCCCTAAACAATCGACCTTGTTCCAACATCGCTTTAATAATCAATTTGGACCTCACAAAAAATCGCAAAAAAAAAAATAAATAAATTTGGTTCTGATACCATTTGTTATGAACCAATCAGATATCAAGAATGATTTGATATCACTTATTGAAAAATCGGCCAAATGATTAAAGACGAAAAATATGGTCAATATGATATTTAATGGATCACACAACAATCAAGAAAATTGTGGAAGAGAAAAATTTATTATACCAAGAAACAACCAAATTGTCTTACAAGATTTTGATCTTCTGAACCTAATATAAACAATTCTCTTTTATTTCTAATGTATACACAATGATCTAATTGTTATAATCTCTTGAGTTTTGCATTTTCTTCTTTATTAAGTGTTTATACCATGTGGAGTATTTATAGAAGTTAAATCTCAAAGTTGTAGAGTTCAAGATGAAGAAGAAGTTCTTAATTCAATCAAACTCCCAAAATACCATGAAATTTTATTCCTAATCAAATCGGACTTCTAATCCAAGATTAAACAAGTTTCCTTCGTGCAACAAACTTCTAAATCACATAAATGTTTTGTCACAAACTTAACATCCATCAACTTTCATTTTGCAACACCCCATACACCTTCGGCCTTGGACACAGTCAGAGATTTAGCAGACTCTACGGTTTTAACCTCTTTTCTAGGTTTGAGTTCGGGTGGTGGTAGCATCGTGTGAGGAGGGGTTTTGTGTTTGAGTTTGACGAGTGCTTGACGCATCTTTAAAAGATCAGTTGGCTTGCCACGCTTAAGGCCTTGAATCACGATAATGGAAGGTTGCTTTTCTTTACCCTTTTTACCTTTTTTCTCAATGGCAGGGAACTTCATTTGGTATAAGTTCAGCAATTGATTTCCAATAGGTTTTGTTGGCATCTGCATGGAATTTTTCTATGCTTTCCAAAGCCAACTGCGGAAGACCGAGTCGAATTACAAATTTGCTTCAATAAACATGCACATTGCTGCTATAAGCCTCTCTTCATTCACTTGAGTTTTTAGATAAAGCGGTTCAATGTATCATAAGAACAAATAAACACCCGAATCTAACTCTAATCACCCTTATCCATTTTGTAAACATTCTCCACGTGTCAAGTCATTGATAAAAAACGAATCAGGCATGCACTTGAAGGGTTTGTTGAAGATTGTTTAATCCTCATCATTTTTAAAATACATTTTTCTCACTTTCCTTTCAATCACACATTTTTCAATAAAAGAATGAGAAAATTGTAGCAGCGGTCCTCAACCTTTCACTTTTTTGCAGACTTTATCATAACATTCACTTTGTGCCATCTACAGTCCCAAACCTTTCAAAAATATACGCCTGAGGTCCAAATGCATAGAACTGTTAGTTGACCAGAAAAGTCAAAATTGAATCAATTTTGACCAAATAGAAAGGGGCAAAATGGTATATTTACATATTTCCAAATATTAACAATTAGAACAATTAAAATAAAAATAAATAAATATGCCCTACTCACCCCATCCATTCCCACCCCAACCCCAACCCATCTTCATCATCTTCTCCTTCTCCTTGCCTGCAACGATCACCTACAGTTGCCCACTCAATATTCATCTTCTCATCCACCTACAGTTGCCCACCCCATATTCATCTTCTTCTCCAAACTATTATACATCCAGCAGCTAATAGACCTGTGGCAAAAGCTGCTAAATCGTAGATATGGAACATGGGTATTGTGTACATGAAAGACGAAATCGGGCCATTGAAGGCACATCCACACCCATACCAACCCATCTTCATCATCTACTTCTTCTCCTTGCCTTCAACGACCACATATAGTGCCCACCCCCCAAATTCATCTTCTCCTCCACTTATAGTTGCCCACCTCATATTCATCTTCTTCTCCAAACTATTGTACATCCAGCGGCTAATAGACTTGTGGCAAAAGCTGCTAAATCGTAGATATGAAACATGGGTATTGTGTAGATGTAAAACAAAATCAGGCAATTGAAGGATGAAATTAGCGGTCATTACAATCAAACATGAGCTCCAAATTAGGCAATTCCCAGGCGTGTCTGAAAGACAGGGAAATGGCGATGGATTTGGGCGGTGTTTTTGGTAGGGGAATGGTGGCGATTTTGGATAAAGGCTGAAGACAAGGGAATGGTGCTGGATTTGGGCGGTAGTTTTTGGCTGGGGAATAGTGGTGGATTTAGGATGTGGTTTTGGGCAGGGGAATGGTGGTGGATTTGGGAGGTGGTTTTGTAGAATGGTGGTGGTTTTGGACGGTGATTGATTAGTTGCCGGTGTGGAGATTGTGGTAGTGTCGGTTGTTATGAGAAGAAGATGAAGTTCGGGTCGGGTCGGGTCGGGTTGGGTTGGGTTGAGGTAGGGGTTGCGTGGAGTGGGTGTGGGGATTTGATTTATTTTTATTTTTTGATTTTTTAATTTAATTTTTTAACTTATTTAATGTAAGGGAAATACAAAATACCATTTTGCCCTTTTTAATTTGGCTAAAATTGATTTTTCTAGTCAACTAACGGTTAAATGGATCCCCAAATACATATTTTTGAAAGGTATGAGGACTGTGGTGGCACAAAGTGAAGGTTATGGCAATGTCTGGTAAAAAGTGAAAGTTTAGGGATCGTTGCTGCAATTTTTCCTAAAATGATATTACATGCAAAATTCAAATTTTTTCTTATTTTTCAGCCGCACATTATCTATCAATCTACTATTTAAAAATACATTCTTAGCAAAAAAAAAAAAAAAATGAAAAAAAAAGAGGCTCAAACAAGTGCTAAATGTATATTATTAAATGTGTCTCATCACTTGAGCTTGAGCTTTAGACTTGATGAGGTGGTTCAATACTTGCTAAGAGATGGATGTTTTGTCATACTAAAAATAAATAAGATAAAAATGAAAATCAATGTCTACAAGTGGAGGCGGAGTTGATTTATCATGAGTTACATGGTCAGGACATATTTTGCGTAAACACAAAAAAGTTCATATTCACAAAAGTAAAACTGTCTTGATAGAACATGGGTAGATCAAGATGACTAGTAGTAGTTGCTATGGATCTAATTATTTTACAGTACATCTTGCGAGTTGCAATGAATCAATCAGATTTACGAAAACATATTAAGGGTGTGTTTGAACCACATTATTTTGGTAGAATGTATTCTGAAATAGTAGGTTGATGGAGAATNGTAGTAGTTGCTATGGATCTAATTATTTTACAGTACATCTTGCGAGTTGCAATGAATCAATCAGATTTACGAAAACATATTAAGGGTGTGTTTGAACCACATTATTTTGGTAGAATGTATTCTGAAATAGTAGGTTGATGGAGAATGTGTGGTTAAAAAAGAAGGAAAAGTTATTGATGTGATGAAAAATATTATTTTATTGAAAAATGTGTGGTTGAAAATGAGTAGAAGAATGATAATGAAAAAAATAATGTGGATCAAACAGGGGCTAAGGTAGTCACTCCAAAATTAATTGGTAACAAATCTTCATTTCATGTGCCGAATCTAAGGTCAATTTGATAGAACTTTTACTTTTTGTAGAAAAGGAACGTGAGAAAAAGCTATCTTAGATCACTTTTCCTTTTATATATATATATATATATATTTTTTTTTAGAAAATTATTTAAAGATATTTAATAAGAGTTCCTTAAATTTAGAGTCAACTTTTCAAAAGTCGTACCAAACTCGCTTACTCAATCAATATAGTGTAAAAATCTTATGGATTCAAAAATCGATCATTGAAGATTTCTTTAATTTATAAATCCAACCTTCTCCTTCTCCCTGTTGGAAGCTCTGCTGTTCTCACATCTGATCTTCCATTTCTTATACTATGCAATGTATTCATCAGCTTCATCAATTATTTCTTTCTCCATCTTCTCTTTCTCCTCCAGCCAAATTGCATTTTGCCTGCAGATTTTAGCAGAAAGATTTCTCAAGAATTTTACAAATCATCCAATAAATTCAACATATACTATTTGTAAAGGTAGGGATAATCAGCATACACGCATGCAAAGGATGTTTCGAAGTCACCTTCTCCACTCTCGAAGAAGAGCATAGCCTTCCTCCGGCAGCATATCCACCGGTGGTGGTAAAATTGGACCATTTTCCTTACTGTCCGACAACTTAGCCTCGCCGGCCATATCTTCGGCACCGTATGGCAAGTCCTCCTCGAGACTTCTTTCCCTCATCGACTCGCTCTCGGTGTAGTCAACGTATGACTCGCAATGAGCTGAGTTGAACTGTTGCGATGACAGCTTTGAGGAAATCTCCAATTTGCACCAAAACACCATTTTGCACCAAATTTTGATGCAAACTCAATCGAACGTGCACGAAACTTGCAACATTTTACACTAAAATGATCACTTTCACTTGGTAAAAAAATTATTTAAGGGTATTTGTGTTTATTTTTGTTATACATTTTGTAATACAATAAATTATTATTATTACTATTTTGATCATTGTAATAAATTTCAATAATGTAATTAGTAATATTTAAAGAAATTAATTAAAATAAGAATACTAAAAAAATTTGGAAGGGTAACAAACACAATTATTTAAATTTATCACCAAATCAATGATAAATAAGCTCACATTGTATTTTGAAACGCATTAATTGATCATTTGTGGTATGAATATATGAATTCCGAAAATTAAATTGCAATATTATTTCGACTTTTTAATATCATGATATTGGAATTCAAAATGCATTGTACTAAATTTTAATGACATAAATTAATATTTTCTTATTTGTCGTGTTTCTATTAATTGTACTATATTTTTAAATATTTTTAATGAATTTAATATTTTCGCTAATTTAACATATTTATTTATTTATTTATGTAATTGTCAAATAAATAAATTTTCAAATAAATAAATTGTTAAGAATAATAAAAAAGAAAATGATTAAACACTGTTCATTTTGATGTAATGTTATTGTGACATGGCCTTATTCCGTGGATCTCACCATTTTTTAGGTGAAAATGTATTTCTAGGTAATTTTTATCTTTTAAGTTTTGAGACACATCATTTTAGCCACGAAATGGACTATTATCAAGCAAGCCATCCAAACATAAGAATCTCTTCATTGACGTCCAAAAAATGAAAAAAATTTGTGATCTTGTTTCTCGGTTTTGTGCATCATGTGAGTATCTGATGCGCTAGTTATACCTTTAATAATCACTTTAATTCTCGATATATCATTGTAATTCTATTTTTAGTCTCGCTATTTGGAATACCTCGGCCAATAACTACACATACTTAACTAAGTCTTTGGTTGATGTGAATTCAAATCAAAATTTTCAGAAGATTGTGATAGAAATTGATGAGATATGTAGTTGAAAAGTTGTGAAATCCTTAAAATATGTGGTTAAAATTAAATGTTGAATTGAACTTAAATTAAAATCTATCAAATTGAGGCCAAATGTGTTACTAGCACATCAAAATGTGTTCTCCGTGTATAGAAGATTGTGTAGTAGGGCTAACACTAAATGCCCCCTACTTTATAACCCGTTTGGCCCCATTATGTAAAATTTTAATGGTTGGAATAATGCTTATTTAAAAAAAAAAATTGTGCTTAAAAAAGAAAAAAAAGTTTTTGAATTACGCATAATATTATTTTATTGTAGATTGTGTGATTGATAAAAAGAGAAAGAAAAGTGAATTATAATTTTAAAGGGGTCAAACATGGACTTAGTTTTGCTCGATCTGAATTGGACGATGGACCGAGGTGATCCACTCTGTAACTTCATGTCCTACGTTACAAACTGAAGTAATATGCAAATGTACTACTACTCTCAGTTAATGTTCTAAGTTTTTTAAGCTATAACTTTCTCTAATTTAACAAGTTATGGTACATCAAGTTAACCCTATAAGGATTCATGGGGTCGATCTTCTCTCAAAAAAAAAAAAAACAACCTTAAAAATCTTTTGTTAATATCTTATACAAACTTCTGTGCCATAGGGAGGAAATATATCCTACATTTTCTACTGTATGGCTCAAAGGCTAAGCTCATGTTTGATAGAAATTATATTCTAAATTTTTATTAAAATCAAAGTTAATAGTTAATTCTAACACATATTTCATAGAATTTACAACTCTTCAACGACATATTTCATTAAAAGTGCACTTGATTGCGAATATGAAATTTACATGGAAAGAAAATAAAGGTCCGTTTGATTGCAAATGTGGAATTTGGGTGGAAAGAAAATGAATTATATGAAATTGAATTGCCTATAATTTGTTTTGTTGAGAATTGTAATTAATTGTGTTTGATTGATATAGTTTTTCACCTGAACAATGTTGAAAGTTTGGTATTCATTTGACTTCATTTTTCATGAAAATTGTCCATTAAAGTGATATTTTTTTTACCATTGGGTATAGAATTTGTTTCAATTGCAATAATAATAATAATAATAATAATAATAATAATAATAATAATAATAATTTAAAATACTGAATATCATTCGTTTGACTTTATTTTGCATGAAAATTATCAATAAAAGTGATTAAATTTTTTACCATTGTGTCTAGAATTTTTTCCAATTACTAAAAAAAAAAAAGCGAGAAAATCAATTTCCACTAAATTGGTGGAAATTGATTTTCCACATAACCAAGGAAAATGTGAGCATGTGAGCCAAACCAAGAAAATGAATTATATGGAAAAAAAAGTATATCAAACAAGGCAAAAGTGGAAGTTGAAATTTGTTTTCCATGAAAAATAAGCCAATCAAACAGGGCCTAAATTTCAGGTAATTCAATTGTTTAGAATTTATTTTTATGAAAATTATTAATTAAATGTATTTGATTGATTTAGTTTTCAACCTAAAAAATATTATACTTGTTAATTTTTTATTGATAGATAGATAAGAGAGAGAGAGAGAGAGAGGGTGTGTGTACGTGTGTGTGTGAATTCCCTGAAAAATAAAATTCTATTCACCATGAACAAATTATGTTGCTTGATTTTGAGGAAATTATAATCACGCAATCAAAAGTGGAAAAATGTTTTTCATGGAAAAAATGTCAATCAAACAGTACAAAGTGAAAATTTGAATAAAAAAATATATTTTTAATGAAAAATATTGACAATTAAATGCACAATAACTTCTACCAAAATCTATTAGAAATTTATTTAAATTCCCATTCAAACATAGCCAAATAATTCAACGATAGTAAAACAAGCAACAGGCGTAGCATATTCGATTCGCCCCTCTGAAAGCATAACCGCCCCCCACTTTACTGCTTTTACCCGATACTCCGTACAATAATGGCATATCTGAAATTTTCACAAAATACGATGTCCATTTATATAACCGACCCTCCTCCCCCACGCTTCTATATAATGTAACCCCACCCCATTTGAAACCGCTGCCTCAGGGGGGAGAGAGAGGTTTCTTTGGAGAGAGAAATTAAATAGAGTGAGATAGTGTGAGAGAAAATTCATGCAAAGCGAGATAGAATTTTTCTCTTCTTTTTTAATCTCAAAATTGCGAAATAAATTCTCCTATTTGATTTCACATTTGCAGAATTTGAACGAATTATTCTTGATTTTGTGAATTTTGGATTATTTATTACTATTTATGAATCGTTTAGGGTTTAAAACGTTGGTGTACCATGGTGATGTGTATTTGGGAGAGCTGGATACTGTTCCAGTGAAGGATGGGAATTTTCAGTTCCCGAACAATGAGATACGTATCCATACAATCTCCCCCAAAAGTGAGAGATGTCACCCTCTCTCGGTTCTACAAACAATTTCCTCTGCTTCAGTTCGTTGCAAGCTTGAGCCCAATTCTAATACAAATAACAATCCGAATCCTGAGCATTTGATCAATCTCCACGCGTCTTGCTTCTACGAACTCAAGGTCGCACAACGAACTACATTTCTTATAGTTTTATAGATACTCTGCATCTTGTGGATATGTGATATGTGTATGAATGGATGATTGTAAATCTTAATTGGTTGTGGTTAAATTCATTTTCACTCATAGGAGTGATACTTAGCTTGGTAGTTGATTCAATTAACGCATATGTCCAATTGTGAATTATGCTTCTATTGATGTAAAGTTTTCCCGACACTAGATACAGTGCTTGCAGTAACTTTAATTTGGCATTATATGTCATTTATGCACATCTGTACAGATAATTTATTCTGTTGAACTGACAATATTGTAATTTTTCTGTAGACTGCAGTGGTGTTACTAGGGAATGAGGAGGTTCATTTAGTGGCAATGCCTAGTAAGCAGAAGAAATTCCCATGTTTTTGGTGCTACTCAGTGCCAAGTGGTTTGTATAGTGCATGCTTATGGATGTTAAATACACGCTGTTTAGCAATTGTGTTTGATCTTGATGAAACTCTCATTGTTGCCAATACAATGAAATCATTTGAAGATAGAATTGAGTCTTTGCGGGATTGGATTGAACGTGAGACTGATCCGGTTCGAGAATCTGGAATGGTAGCTCAGATGAAGAGATTCATTGAAGATCGGCTATTACTGAAGCAGTATGCAGAGACTGATTGTGTTGTGGATGGTGGGAAAGTGTATAATGTTCAGCAAGAGGAGGTGCCTCAGCTATCTGAAGGGCACGAGCGGGTTTTTCGGCCAGTTATAAGACTGCCAGAACAAAATGCTGTTCTTACTCGCATTAATCCCGAGGTTAGGAGATGCTGTTTATGCCATCTGCTTGTGTAATCAATTTTTCTCTTACCATTATTTTTTGATCTTGGAAATTAGGAACTTTAATTTCTGATTGATATTATCCCTAGCAAAAAACGAACTTAAATTTGATGATTGGAAATGAAAGATGAATTAGAGAGCACCCCATGCTATATTTTGTGAAAAAGGTTATCAAAGACATGGCGAAGAGAAGAACGAAAGAATCGCCAATCATAGTCGACCCCCTTTTATTCTCTGTAATCCTCAGGAGGACAATTTTTCATGAGCCGAAGTCTGGAGGGTTCTAATTTAGTATGTACGCTTTGCATTTCATCTTTGGAATCAAGACAAAGGGAAGTCTTATATCCATGCTATCTTCCGATTCTTGCATAAGTTGTCTTGTTGCTGCTATAACATCTACTTTTCCTATTTTTGCACAGTCATTGATTGGTTTCTGGGTCTGCAGAGTAAGACAACTAGTTTCTTTCATTCAAACACATAATGATCTATGTTTTTAATGATTTTACCCAGAATTCTGGACGACTATATGTATTGAATTGAACCCTGCTAAAATTTCCTTGGGGTTTTAGATTATGATTCAACATTACTAAATTATCGTAATGATTTGCATCATTTATGTTCTTTTCATTGTTGGATTGATATCAGTCTCTGCTCTTAAAATGGTTGCTCTCCTCTGCAGAATCGTGATACTAGTGTGTTAGTCAGGTTACGACCTGCTTGGGAAGATTTGAGAAGTTATTTGACTGCAAAAGGTCGGAAAAGGTTTGAAGTTTATGTTTGTACAATGGCTGAAAGGGATTATGCACTGGAAATGTGGAGGCTGCTTGATCCAGAAGCACGCTTGATTAGTTCAAACCAACTACTGGACCGCGTTGTTTGTGTCAAATCAGGTGAAACCATATTTTTATGAGAGGGCTTTTCCTTTTAGCTGCTGCTCTGATAGCTAAAGGCGCCTTAGCTTATGGGAATTATTTGGAGCATGTTGGAGATACAAAAAATGTTCTTCCTCTAATTTTTGTAATTTTGTACGAATGAGGTCACGATATTTTATCACTTTGCTCTAATATTCTATCAGATATATGAACAGGGCATGGTTGCTTTTTGGCTCATACAGAATGATCTCATTCTTCTATTTTCTTATCTTTATACCTTTCTAGTAAAATAATCAAATGAAACTCTTATTTCTTTTAATCATTTTAATATTATTAGGGGCAAGAAAATCTTTACTCAATGTCTTCCAAGGTGGAAATTGTCATCCTAAAATGGCAATGGTAATTGATGATCGTTTGAAGGTGTGGGAAGAGAAGGATCAGCCTCGTGTTCATGTCGTACCTGCATTTACTCCATATTTTTCTCCTCAGGCAGAGGTATTATGTTTTATTTTTGTAACATGGTTCAATCGCTCATCACCTTTACCAGAACTGGTGTTGATGGACATTTTCTTGATCAGACTGCGATTGCTGTTCCAGTCCTTTGTGTAGCAAGAAATGTTGCGTGCAACGTCAGGGGCGGTTTTTTCAAGTTAGTCAAGTTCTCATGATATATTGAAGCACTTAGTGAATATATGAATATAGATAAATGTCATCGTACATTTTAGTAACATTCTTCTGGATGAGTGCTCTGAATGACGCTCTTTTTCTCCTCAACACAACCAGAGAGTTTGATGAAAATCTACTTCGGAGAATATGCGATGTTTTCTATGAAGACGAGGTTGTGAATTTGCCTTCGCCACCAGATGTGAGCAACTACTTGATGCCAGAGGTATTCAGATTGAACTATTGTCTCTAAATATTTTTGTGAAGTATGATAATAATGTCCAAATGTATTCGTTCTCAGGATTCTAGTTTTTTACCAAATGGAAATCTGAATGTTCCAATTATTGAGGGAATGAATGGCCCTGAAGTTGCCCAGAGATTGAACTACATGGTAGTTTCTTGTGCCAGTTGATGGTATTTCATATATTTGTGTTCTTCTGATCCACTTGAAAAAACATGAATTGGAATGTCGTCTTCATTATCTCAATGAGTTTTGTGCTTCATTTATCCACATTTTTATATTATGTTTTTCAGGAGGAGAAGAATGATTCGAATGCTGTTTCTCATCCCGTAACTAATAATGAAGAGATGAAATCTGAAAGTGCTAAGCTCCCTGTAGTATCCGTTGCAAGTGTTATTGTTCCACCATCGTCAAAAGCAGTATTACTTTCTGAAAGTATGGATCTTATTTCAGAAATGTTTTGATTTTGAAATTGGACAGATGGGGATGAACACCATGCTTTTTAGTTTATTAAACCTCATTAGTTTTTTGTTCTTGTTTCATTGGACATTGTAGCTGTCTTTGATTTTATAAAGTAACATACATTAGTGATGAGATGGTTTTTGTTCTTTTTTTTTTTCCCCCTTTCTCCCAATGCACTGTAGAACCTAGTTTGCTTGGAGATCCATTTAGAAGAGAAAACAGGCATCCAAGTTCGATGGAACCTTCTCTATTGACTAGATTGCCTCGACAGCAACCTGCACCATTATTACAACCACAGGGAGGCTGGTTAGAAGAAGACACAAATAGAGAACATTTCAATCGATCAGCAGGAAATCTTTCAGAATCTGATCCATCGGATAAACAGCGAGGTCGTCAGAATTCATTTACTCATGGTACACCGCCTTCTATTCGGTCAGGACTGTTGTCACATGTGCCTCAAGTGAAGAAGGAAGAGGTAGCCAAAGCACCGTTTGCCTTTAAATTTTATTTTGAAATCAGCTTTTCCTTCTTTGCATACTTTTTTAACACGGTTGAATTTCATCTATATGCAGGTTAACTCAGGGCATGATGCACAGAAACAGAATCCTCTACTGGCAAATCAGTTTGCAGGTACTTGAATTTTGTGTTGGTATTGCTATATTATCTCGTTATGTCTTGGACTTGTTTCGTTAAATTTTTGGATTCCTTTTAGTTATAATTCTTCCAATTGAAGGGAAGTAGTTATAATTGTTACCCAGCATCTCTGGATAGAAAAGGAAACTTTGAATTGAGTGCTGCTCATCCTACATTGGGAGATAGCATTACAGTCATGCTAATGTGTATGAAGTACAATTGTATTCTATTGCCTCTATGGATGTTAATGAATGCAGGTCATGTTATAAAAGTGGATTTTTGCTCTCTCACTATTGGCCACTGTCACAACTGTACACAGGATGAGAAGGCACAAGAAAAGATTATTCACATATAATGCACCCGAAACTTTTGCTAACAGTTGACCTATGAATTGACCCTTAGTTTGGAGGCTTACATAATTGGCTTGCTGACTTGACATTATTGTACTGATGAATCAAGTTGAACTAATTATTGTTTCATTTCATGCATACTTGATTTTCAATTGCTTCTTCTAACGGGTTCGGGTTCATGGATGATTTGTATCCTTCTCCTTGATGATAATGTATTTGCACTCTGTTATACACGTATATGTTTGTGCGAGTCTGTGGCCACAGTTCTTGAACTTTGTTTTCCTTTATTATTCTAACGTCCTTTCAAAAATGATTTTTCTTCTTTTCACTCACTGAAAAAAAATTTTCACTCGCTGAAAAAAATGTGTGCGCTCTTGTTTATTAGCTAAATTGAATTTGTTCATTTTCATTGATAGAAGAAGGTAGATTTTTTATCTTAAGGAAATTTATTATGTATATGACTTAGAAATTGAACAGACTGTGTATCTTTATTATGTAGGAAATGATCAATTACTTCATAGTCAAGTTACTGAGATTTCTGGACAAATATTGCTATCTGATCATGAGTTATTCCCTGTTGTTTTGGAATATTGTCCTCCAAGGTTCATTTAATAATTTCTTCTGTTTGTTGCATGAGGTTTATCCAATTATAAACATACCTATTGGATTGCCCTTCTCTCTAAGGGAATATATAAGAAATTAAAAAAAAAAAAAAGAATAAAAAAATAACTATGCATCTCTTTCTAATAATAATTGTGGTACTAAGCCATTGTATAGTGGTGGATGTACCACGAGAGTGTTTGGTGGGGATTAAAATTAGATTCTTAGTAGATTTTGAAATGTTTGGTTGAAAAATTGTGGGATCCATGAAAGATGTGGTTAATATTGATAGTTTGACTTTGACTTGGATTAAAATCAGATTAAAATCTGGACCAAATAGGCTCCACATCAAATTGATTCAATGAATAACGAAGAAAGTAGTCAATTTTATTGTGCAAATCCATATTTAACATGCCAGTGTCGCTCTCTACAACTTCATATATGGTGACGGCGTACTGATATTAGAAAAACAAAAAAGTTAGAAGTTCTTTTCCCATGAATTTATGTTTCATATTGGTGAATTGCGTAATCATTTTGTGGCACTATTGCTGATATACCCCACTTGAACCCTTGGATTTGATGTTTTTCTCCTCAAATTGTTCTTCTATATATGTCATTAAGGGATTGCAACATGAAGACACTGTCATTTATCTTCTCTAAACGTGATACTGGTTTCTCTTCTTGGTAGAGCTACCTGTTTCTCAAAACCAAGTCTCCTCCAATAATAGAGAGCTTAAACCTGAAAGTGAAAAAATGAATGTGTTGCCTTCGATGTCTATTGGTGTGCTCCAGGAGATTGGAAAAAGATGCAGATCAAAGGTATATGTTACTAGCAAGAAACAATGTCAAGTAGCATTTATTCCTTTCCAGGTGTCATCATAACGTGTCTTCTTGCTCAGGTTGAATTTAAGCCGGTGGCAAGCACCAGTAATGATTTGCAGTTCTCAGTAGAGGTTTGTATATTGAACTTTTACATATTGGATTTTCTCTGTTCAAAATGATTATGCCACAGCAGATACGGGCTTTGGCAGCAGAGCTTCTTAGGTGTTCTGTTGCTTGTGGTTAACACATTGGTTGTTGATTCTTCATATATATGCATTGTAGCACATATACATGGAATATTCCGATCTGGTGACGGTTCCCTTGTATGTGATCTATATATTTGTTAGTGTTTGAAATATCCCATAAGATAATAGAAATACCTACTTGTAGGTACCTTGTGATAACTAATGTAGACACGCTTAACTGAAATTGACATTCTTGTGATTTCACTATAGTTTTGCTGGTTGAGATTGACATTTCCTAATGGAAATTAGTCTATCCCCTTGCATATAATGTCTGGATCCTCTTTGCAACTGTTGCTGTTTTGAGAACCATGTCTCTTGTGGATAAATTACTATTTTGAGGTGTTATCTGGAAAGTGTAATAATTATTTCAAGCTCTCAAAGATTCGTATAAGTGATTTGCCTTGATAAAATATAAAAAAATTTGTTATTGGAAAGTCACCCCTAAAGGGCGCTCCTATATTACTCCTATTAGTTTACGAATCACTCCAATTAATGTGAGAAGAAGGTTAAGTGGAGACTCTCTGTGTATTCTGGAATTGGGGGACTAAAGGTTTAGCAGCCTTCAGGAAGTTTAAAATTAAAAGTTTCTTCTGCTGAAGACTTGTAATTACACAATTATATCCTGGTTTACCTGAGATGATAGAATGTCATGCCCAGGCCCAAGGAGCTCGTTGAGATTTAACAACCACAAAGAACATTTCCATTTCACCAAATGGCTACTCTTGGTTCTCAGTTTGATACCTCATATTTGCGTCTTTAATTTCTTTCTATTTTGGGACATTTTTTTTTTCATTTGTGTGTGTGGTGGTGGTGGTGGGGGGAGTTTTACCTATAATTACTTCTGCTTTAAAATCATGACACCCTCATCAGATTTTAACCATGGCCTCATCTTTCTTGCACAGAGAACCTGTTGACTTACCACTGTTTTTCTCACCAGGTATATGTTTAACCTGCATGTTTCATGACATCAAATAGAATCCCATGTATGTTGCTCTTATACCATCTGTAACACTCAAATCCTAACTTGCCTGTTGGTGTGAGAGGCTTAACAAGCCCACTTGGGCTGATTTCCAGTAGACCTATATTGGCTAGCCAGTTTCTAGCACCTCTAAACATGTGCAAGACTATCTTACAGTTTCTCACTTACATTGGGCACGCAACTTGGGTAAGTGTAGTCTCCCTTGGAATTTCATTGCCGTGCAATTCTTCAATTTTAAATGCTGTGGGACTACAGGTGATTATTGCAATAATTAATTGCTGAGGCCAGATACGTTCCTTGTAATCGATTTATGTCTTTTTCCAGACAATGTTAAATTGATCATTTACTGTCCTTTTCGACTTAAATAGCCCAAGTGGGTTAGTCTGTAGAATTCCTTTATCTGTTAAATTCCTGCAATGCTGCTTAGCGTCCTACAATGCTTGACGATCTCACCATCCGATACTGTCCTATGTTTTGTGAAGGGTTAGCCTAACTTAATTAGATGGGCTCAATGTGCTGAATCAACGTGTAGGTTTTCTTTACTGGTGAAAAAATCAGTGTTGGGATGGGCAGGACAAGAAAGGATGCCCAGCAACAGGCTGCTGAGAATGCCCTTCGTGGCTTAGCTGGTAAGATCACTTTTAGGTTGTACTCTCCTATATTGTTGTAATGAAGATTACACATACTTCACTTTATCAGCAGCAGTTATTCATGTATGTGCATTGTGATCTATGTGAATATTTCAATTTCCATGACAGACGGGCAAAACTGTGTAAATGTGTCAATAATCTGGAACATCTTGCCCAAATTTAAACTTGATCTTATTGGTTCCACTTCTTAAAATTTTCTACATATTGAGTGTGACCCAGTGCTATTATGCTGATTTCAGCTATAATATCCCTTTATATTTTCTAACAAATTGGGCAAGAGCTTTTTTCTAGGGCATGTCCCACTATACTTATGCACAAACTCTCTTCATATTGATGCTAGTCATTTTCTCCAGTATTTTAGACTTCATCATAATTAGCATTTTTACTAGCTCTGATTTACAAGCCTTTTACTGAAGACGATGATCTTACTCTTAGTTATGTGTTATTTGTTGCGTGCATTTGCTGAGATATTGACGCTATTTTTTCTTTTCAATTGTGATGTTGCAGATAAGTACACATCTTATGTTGCACTTCATTCTAGAGCTGTGGATGATGATTTGAATACACTCTCTGTACAGAGAGAAAATGGGTTTCTCTGGGACATTGTCAATCCCGTGCCAGATGAACGGCCAGAGAATAATGGATTTCCAAATCAAAATCCTACGGAGGTGTGAATTTTGACAATGTCCCTCATGGTTGATTGATTTATTTGTTCGAAAATACGTGATGTTTGGATAAGGTTTTGTGGAAATATTTTGAGTAGTGATTGTTTGGGGTTAAGCAACTTTTTTCTTGGAATATGATAGCACCAGATTCTGGAGTCGAAACAGGGAAATGTGAAATGAGTTGTTTCATGTTCTATGCTGCTGTCTCGTCTATGCTTTCATTACTCCGTTTTAGAGTTACGAATTTGGTGGATCATCCCCTAATTCCCTACCGATATCCAAGTACTCTTGTGTGCTTTCAGCTTCCCTTAAAACATTTATATTTTGGGTTCATCGAATTATTGATTTTATTTTGGCATACAATATTTTGAGATGTCCAGGTTCAGTCAAACTTGGTAGAGACAATGTTGTCCTTTGCATAACTAGTAACTAATGAATGAGTTTGTGTGCTCTTAGTCTATTCTCTTTGCTTCTCTGTGAACTGCACTTCCTGAGAAGTCTGCAGACAACCGTTCGCTGATTCCTATTATACTACCCTGTTAGTGTTATGCAGTAGCTTTTCATCATCGGCAAATCTTTGTGATTTCCTGCATTTTTGGTCCTATTCTGCTCTGGGATTCACGGTTTTGCTGCATAATATATTATCTTGTTCTATCTCTAGTATAACTAAAAAGTTAGGAATTTATCGCCAGGAATCTCTTTTAATGTCGTCAACTCTTTCGCTAACTATTTCTTGACCCAACTTCAACTTTTGCTACTGTTGAATTCCGAAATGAACGTGATTAATATATGTTTTTTTTGCTCGAAAATGCTTTACAGATGGCTGAGAGTGGACCTAGTACTGCTTCCTCCAATGGTATGAATCATCTTGTGCAAAATCATCCTGACTTGCCCCGGTGAAAGATTATCAAGGGGTGGTCTTTTGTCATTAAATTTCATGATTGGTATCGTCCATGAAAGTCTATTGTTGCTTTAGTCGATATGAATGAAGAATGGGGTGAGATGGATTCACCAAGTGATTCACACAACATGAAGCCAAGCCTTTGTCTCAACATATTATGGACTATGGAGGTTATGAATCCATCCTTGCCTTACGACAGAGGAAAACAGCTGACGTGATTCACGACACAGAAGAGTATAATATCGGACTATGATGCTGATCGACTTTGTAGTGAATAAATTGCAAGTAAAGGGCGACTTGACTTGCAGCACAAAAATTTATTTTACAAATAGTTGCCAGAGACGTGTTGTACATGTTGCAGAAATTTGTACTTAACTGTGGTGTGTTAAATTAGGTTAGGAGCGCACTCTGTGCCCGAAATGGCATGTTTTTAGCCAGCCTTTTCAGAAATCTCATATGAATTTAAGGATGATCTCAACCGTCTATTGTGTGCCAAAAACTTGACTGGAAAGGTATTATTTGCGAAAGCGAATAGAAACTTTAAAAATAGAATAAAGGTATCTAGTTATAATGTTGTATAACATCAATTTAGGTGGCAATACATGATAGGTCATGTTAAAAATATTGTTTTACTTAATTTTCTCTTAATCGTATCTAATGTTTTAAAGAGCATAAAGGGGTGACTACATCGTAAGGTCAAGTTTTAAGTTTTACGAGTTTAGTGGCTTTTTAAATTGTTTGATCATTCTAAAGCTATTAAATGAATCATGCTTAATATCTAAAATCATAGATACTACTAATTTTGTCCAATAAAGATAGATTTTGTTTCTTTTTTCGTCTGTTTCAAATTATAGGTCATTTTTTTTTAAAATTAAAAGTGTATATATCTTTTTCTAATATATTCATATTTAATGTACGAAGTTATCAACAATATAAATTGAACAAAATTTAGATAATTTGGCATAATAAAAAAAATAAATAAATGTGTAATGGATGCGAAAAAATTAATCTCATCCACCCGGCTTGTCTCCTTGAGCTCTCGCTCACCATTCTACTTGGCTCCGTGTCAGCTTCTCCGTTGTCATTCTTAATTATTTTTGCAGTATCTAATGTAAAAGAATTAAACTTTTTTGTCGAAAAAAATTTGTCACCTTGATTGACATACATTCACATGGCGACCACGTGAATAAAAAATTTCAAAAAAATATTCCCTGTTGTGAGTGTGCTGTCATACACACGCCCTTCCAACGCATCAACTTTGAATGCAAAATTACAATCATGCTATGAGTATAAGGAAATTTCCCAGAATACACACAGAAATTTGAAATGGATGGATTGAATTCAAATATAGAGGAGAGAAAACACATATACACGCGCGTGATTTTTCAATTCAAAATTCTGTACAAATCTGGCAACATTTCCTGTACTTGAGGAATAATTCGCAAAATTAATAATTTACTGGGGGGGAAATAGGAGCAATAACACCCCTCTTTAGTTTCCAATCTGATCATTGTATTTTTATCTGTTTTGCTGTGTGTACAGTATTCTGTACACAGAGAAAAACCAACATATAAGAAACAACATAGGTGGGCTCGCATTTTTTGCAATATTTTATTCACAGTTGGACCCACCTCCATGTGAGTTTCCGGTGAAATGGAATTATTCTGTTTCTCACTCGTGTTTAATTCTTGCTTTAATTTTTGGGAGAATCAAAATTTTCTGTACCTGTTGAGCTATGGAAACCACATCAGACTTGCATTTGAAGGTTCTTGTTTGTCCATTTAAATACAGAGATATAGAAAAGTGGGTTTTTTGCCCAAGAATTTTTGCCCAAAACGTGTTTTTGTTGGGCTCTCGCTTTCAATCTCTCATCATCGCCAAAAAAAATTGCAACCCGTTTTTGCAGCTTTTGCTATGTCGAAATCAGACACTAAGGTCAGTATTTCTGTATTTTAGTATATTTTTTTTCTCCATTTTGATTGGTAAGGTATCTAAGACAGTCATTTGGAGTTAAACGAAGAAAAATGAGTTAAAATCTAGTTGATTATACTGTTTTGTGCAGAGGTATGCACCAGACATGTCCTTTTTTTTAGTTATTATCTCTAGTATTCAAGATTTTTCTAGGCATATATTATCCTGTGGAATGGAGTTTTATGATATATTTTTCATAATTATTTATGGATTTCTTTTTAAATTTAGTTTTTCAAAGTATATCTTCTGGATTTACCAACACACAGTAGAGGGAAGGAGGTTCTTGTTTATTCAGATATTCCGCTGATCTTGCTTGAAAGAATTATGGGTTCTTTCTTATTTTCCTAGTTATTAATTACATGTATTTCAGTATTTCTCCTGTCACTCATTAGTGATGAAAGTGTAATGGCATTCACGCCTTGTGTGGTCTATTCCATGGTCGAAAATGAACAAGTAGGGAAAGGGACGAACTTAAAATCCTTATTGTGAAAAAATAAAAATAAAAAATAAGAAAAAAANGTATATTTTGAATATGAGATTTTATTCAATTTTGAAGAAGTGGGGGATTGTTGAAAAATATTATTTAAAATTGATAAAATAGATGTTGAATGAAAAAAGGGAATTGAGGCCATATAGTTGAAGTATGCGGACCAATATTGGGACTTGAGGCCCCGGTATTGATTGATCTATGCGATCGCATAAGATTTCAAGTTTTGGAGGATATCACTATAAAGTTTGAGTGTTAAATCCTTTACAAGGCTTATTTAATTTTATAAACCATTTATCTTAATCTCTTCAAGCATAATTTTTAATCCAGAGGAGGCAAATATAGTTTGAGAATAGCGATATCATGTTTAAGCCTTCGATTTTTCATCTTCGAACTTGATTCTTGGTTTTTTGTACTTCATTTTTTGGTTTGGTTCGTGGCTTTCATCTCCATTTCCTTTGGTGGACTTCATACAATTTACCAACAATCTCAAACTATATTCTTGCGCAATGGAGAATGAAAGCACTATTGCGATGATCAAGTTGATGAATCAAGACGTTGTTCGGTTGGATCGTTTCGATGACACGAACTTCACGAGATAGCAAGATAAGTTGAAGTTCCTACTATTAGCATTGAAGTTTTTTTACATACTTGACCTAGAATTGGCGCCACTACTAGAATCAACAAATGGAGAAATCGATGCGGTGAAGGCTGAAAGATAAAAGCGCCAAGAAGATGAACTCATATGCCGCGGTCACATCTTGAATGTGTTATCCGACCGGTTATATGATCTCTACACCAACACATCATCGAGAAAGGAAATCTGGATTGCTTTGTTAAGTAAGTACAAAGTCGAAGAAGAAGGTACAAATAAATTATTAATTTCAAGGTACTTTGATTTTAAATTTTTTTAGAATATTCCCCTTCTTCCCCAAATTCATGAATTACAAGTGCTTGTCAACAAGTTGAAGACGGTCAAAAATTGAGATTCCGGAAACTTTCCAAAGTGTGAGCAATTATTGCAAAACTTCCCGGAACTTGGAAATGATATCGGAAGAAAATCATGCATAGTTTAGAAGATTATTCTTTGGAACAATTGTAGAAACATTTTCGAATATAGGAAGAATCTACGGCAAGAGATAAGAATGATAATTCTTATGAAAGCACTTTAAAAGACAATGCCATGGAGAAGACCGAGCCTTCTAACAAATTCAACAAGAGAAAGCCTTCAATGAACTTTAATAAATTCAAGAACGAGACCAAAGGTGGTTGTTTCGTGTGTGAAAAATCTGGACATTATGCAAAAAAATGTCGACGCTTGAAAAGAAACAACTCCGAAGGAAAAGTGAACTCCATCAAAGAAGACAACATTGTGGCCACCATAAACGAAATGAATAATATTAAGGGAAATGTTCCTAGTTGGTGGTATGATACGTGTGCAACTGTACATGTATCATATGATAAGTCCTTATTCAAGACTTATTATGAAGTGGATGGAGAATAAGAGATTCATATGGATAACGAAGTTCGATCCAAAGTGTTTGGAAAATGGAATGTAGAAATGATCTTCACTTCCGAAAAATCGTTACTTTAACAAATGTAATACATGTTCCTGATATGAATATGAACTTAGTTAGTGGTAATCTCTTAGGAAAATTGGGTATAATATGTGTTTATGAATCCGGTAAACTTGTACCATTCTTAAATGGAAAATTTGTTGGAAAATGATATTTTTGTGAAGGAATGGTCAAATTATGTACCGTTGACAAATTAATTAATAATAAAGTTGATTTTGCTTATATTGTTAATTCGTTTGCTTTATGGTATGCTAGATTATGTCACATAGGTAAGAGTACTATGAAAAGAATGTTAAAATGTGACTTAATATCATATAATGAAAATGATACATTTAAATGTGAAACTTGTGTAGAATCTAAAATGACTAAGAAACCATATCAAAGTGTAAAAAGAACTACTAGTTTCCTATAATTAATTCATACGGATATATGTGAATTAAATAACATGTTGACTAGATGTGGAAATATGTATTTTATTACATTTATAGATGATTATTCTAGATATACATATGTCTATTTGATGAAACATAAACATGAAGTCTTTGACATTTTTTAAAATATATAAAAATGAAGTTGAAAATCACATAAGTAAGAAGATAAAAACTCTAAGAAGTGATAGAGGGGGTGAGTACTTTTCTAGTGATTTTAACTCGTTTTGTGAGTAACAAGACATAATTCATCAATGTTCTGCACCTATGACACCCGAACAAAATAGTTTGGCTGGAAGAAAAAATAGAACTTTAGATGAAATGATAAATGCCATTTTAATTTATGCAAAGTTGTCATTTAATTTATAGGGGTGAAGCATTATTGAGTGCATGCAGGATATTGAGTAGAATTCCTTTGAAATTTACTGAAGTTTCTCCTTATGAATCGTGGAAAGGAAGAAAACTAAACATTGGATATTTCAAAGTGTGGGTGCCTTGCTTATTGTAAGAACACAAACCCTAATAGGACCAAGTTAGGTCCAAGATGCATCAAATGTGCTTTTGTTATGTTAGTAATAGCAAATCATATAGATTGTTGAACTTGGAGTCCAATGTTATTATTGAATCCAACGATGTAGAGTTCTTTGAGAATTCACTATTTTTGGATAATGAATTAAGGGAAATTTATAAGAAAATCCCAAGCTCTAGTGGAACACACAATGAAACATCTTCTAAAGATGTTAATGAATCTAGTGAACCTCGAACGAGTAAAAGAACTCGAATTAAGAAGTCTTTAGGATCGGATGAAATTGACTCTCAACTTATTTGTTTTTACTTAGTAGAAGGAAATGAGAATAATGTTGTAAGAACAATTCCTTTTGTTCTACAGGTGGAAACCGATCTTAAAACTTATAGAAAAGTTATGAATTCTCGAGATAGCATTTTTTAGAATGATGCAATTAAGGATGAAATAGATTCCATTATGTTAAAAAATACATGGGAACTTGTCGATTTACCATTTGGATCCAAACCTATTGGATGTAAATCGGTGTTTAGGAGAAAGTACAATGTTGATGGTTCTTTTAATACCTTTAAAGCTAGACTAGAATCAAAAGGTTATCGACAAAATGAAGGAATACACTATTTTGATAATAACATCAATTATGATATTATTCGCATTAGCTTCTATACCTAACTTGCATGTTCATCAAATGGATGTCAAGACGACATTCTTGAACGGGGATCTCGATGTGGATTTTTATATGGAACAACTTGAAGTGATTGCTGATAAGTGTAGTTTTTATACTTATTCGTGGCGCTAAATCATAATAATTTGTTGTCTTTTGAATTAAATTCTGCCTAATTTATGTCAAATTGTCTTTTGTAGGTTAAACTTTATGTCTAATGAATAATTGAAGAAAAGATCGCAAAATAACGAAAAATAGCAAAAATCCAAAGTGCGAGGACTAAATTGGCATGAGCTACACAAATAAATTTATTTCAAAGATTAACTCACATCATTTGAAAGTTGTTGGNCATATTGAATAGAATTTGACAAATTTAAAATTTCATATTTAAGTTTTAAATTATATATGTGATTTCTTTTAAAATTGTTGAAATTTAAATTTTATATATCAAATTTTAATATTTGTACAAATGTGTTAAATCCGTATAATTTAGATATGAAAATTTTGATAACACTTCGAATCCAAATTTAAATAAATAAATAAATAAATAAATATATATATATATATATATATATATATACACAGTGGACGACAGTTGAGGCAGCTGGAGTCAATTGAAAGAGAAAAAAAAAACTTGGAGGCACCCACAGGAAAAACATAGAGAAAGAAAAAGAAAGGAAATAGGTGGAGAAAAGTCAAGAATTTCGGCTAATTCTGGGAAAAGAAAAAGAAAATTGTTGGTGAATAATACATAAATATATTGGGCAGTGACTTGGAGGAAGAAAACTGTAGCAATTTTGGAGAAAAGTCCAGATTGTATGTATAAAAAGTGCAATTGTATATATATATATACATTCAACCCGCCAACAGCTTGATTTGGAGAAAACTGAAGCCGGAATTCATTATATACACGCACAAGGAGGCTGCTGATTGGAAGAAAATAAGGCTGGAATTCATTTATATACACGCAAATAAACGGAATTAGACTGCAGAAGCTTCACGTTTCGTCAATTTTGGTGATGTCTTCTACTTTTACGTGTTTAATTTAAACGTTATGACTGGCTAAATATTTTTATTGTTAGGATTAATGATGTAATTTAAGGTTTTATTATATGTTTAAT
>CAIGRP010008397.1:0-12794 GCA_903798385.1 Fraxinus cuspidata | reverse complement strand
CTAAAACAGAAATTGACCTCGGCTCCAGTTTTGACCATACCTACAGGGTCAGAAGGCTTTGTTATCTATAGCGATACATCTAAGCAGGGTTTGGGATTCATATTTATGCAGCATAGTAAAGTTATCGTATATACTTCTAAAAAACTAAAATCGTAAGAAGAAAATTATCCAATGCATGACCTGGAGTTAGCAGCAGTAGTTCATGAACTAAAGATATGGCGACACTATGTATGGAACTAAGTGCGATATTTATAGGGACCACAAGAGCCTAAAGTACTTCTTCACCCAGAAGGAATTTAACATGAGAAAGCGTAGATGGCTAAAATTGGTGAAAGATTATGATTGTGCTATTCATTACCATCCAGGAAAGACTAATGTAGTTGCTGACGTATTAAGTAAGAAGACAATAGGACATTTGGTAGCTTTACCCATGATACAGAAATATTTGATCAAAGATATAAAATACTTGCAACTTGATGTGATTTTATCTTCAGTAAATATTGCAGCACAAATTGCTACCCTCACATTTAACCCACTATTCAAGATCGATTTAAGGAAGCCTAGGATAGTGATCCATTTTTGCAAAAGATTAAAGGTGAAGTTGGCACAGGCAAAAGAAAGGGTTTTGAGTTTGCCGAGGATAATACCTTGATGTTTAAAGAAAATTTTGTATATCGAAAGATGAGAATATATGAAATGAAATATTAGAGAAGCTCACTTCGCTCCATATGCAGAATACCTTTGGGGGACAAAAATGTACAAAGACCTTCAAAGCATATTCTTGTGGCAGAATATGAATAGAAGAATAGGTCTATTCGTAGAGAAGTGCATGGTTTGTCAGCAAGTAAAAGCAGAACATCAGATGCCATTGGGATTATTAAATCCACTAGAGATTCCTGGATGCAAATGGGAATACATCACCATGGATTTTATAGTAGGTTTTCCAAAATCAAATAGAAGAAATGATGCAATTTGGGTTATTGTCGATAGATTGACAAAGTCAGCTCACTTCTTACCAATAAAGATGACTTTTAATATGGATCAATTAGCTCAACTTTATGTTAGAGAAGTGATTAGAATACATGTGACCCCAGTCTCTATTGTATCAGACAGAGATCTGAGATTTACTTCAAAATTTTGGAAAAGTATGCACAAGGCAATGAGGACTAAGCTAAACTTCAGTACAACTTTCTACCCACAATCAGATGGTTGGTCGGATAGAACTATTCGAATTCTTAAGGACATGCTTCGAGCATATGTCCTAGATCATGGAGGAAGTTGGGAAAAATATCTATCATTGGTAGAATTTACCTACAATAATAACAATCAGACTACCATAGGAATGTCCCCTTATGAAGTTTTATATGGTAGAAGGTGTAGATCTCTAACTCATTGAGATGAAGTTGGTAAGCGAAGAATTCTAGAGCCTGATATTATTAAGCGAACAGTTAAGCTATTGAGAAGATTCGGGCTAGAATAAAGACTGCCCAAGATTGACAGAAAGTTACACTGATAACAAGAGGAAGGATCTCGAATTCGAGGTTAGTGACAAAGTTTTCCCAAAAATAGCTCTTATTCGATTTGGTAAAAGGAGAAAGCTCCAACTAAGATATAAACTTTTGAGATTTTGAAACGTATGGGAAATTTGGCTTATAAGCTGGCATTGCCTCCTGAACTTTTAGGAGGCATAAATGCAAGTTTTGAGATTTTAGGGTAACCTAACAATTTTACCATTTTCTAGGGACCTTGTGTTAATATTCCTAATAGTTCGATTACATGAAATTAAATTTTAATATTATTTTGTATATCTATTAAATTATTATCGAATCATCTAATAAAAAATTATTTCGATAAAAAATATTGAAATTTGCACATATCCACACTAGAATCTTATCATCATGTAGTTATATTTTTTTAAGATTTTGAATTTCATGATAAGTTTGTTTGATGAAAGATAAATCCAAATTTGAATTAAGACTCCTATTAGAATTCTCATTATGTAATTATCCTTATCAAATCACACCTATAAATACCCTCTTGTTGTTGCATTTCAATTCACACAAATTAAGAGAGAGAGAGAGAAAGAGAGAAGAAAACGTGAGAAAGGAAGAAGAGAGAAGAAAAAAAAGAAAAATAATACCAGAGGATATTATTATATAGATCCACATAGAAACCAGCCATATGGCTAAATACCCTAAGTGGAGATTGAAAATGTGTATGATCTAAGTGAGAATAAGACGGTCATGTTTCTATCCCACTGAAAGTTATATTATGTGCGTAATTTCCTTAATTTTTATATTAGATTGTGAAAATACTGACATGAAATCTATACTGTGTATTCGTATACTCATTCCATATTTAAAATATTTTTTTCAGATGGGGTTGTACGTTGAAACTGCTGACAGAGTCCGTGTCGCTGAATTAAGAATTTTATTTTCTTTCAATATTTAGTATTTAGTTTAAAATTATTTTGCAACCAGAATTTTATTTTCAAAATCGATGAATTTATATTTAATTAGTGGATTGAACTTCTTGGATTTTTTATTAGGCAACAAAATAGCTTATGTTATTCTATAAAAAAAAATTTTACAATGCATCAATCAACTTTTGTAATGGTTAAAAGAATTAATTGAGTAACCTTCGGGACATAGGTTTCACGACATCACATAAATTCTGATATGATGGTCAATTTACTTTCGTATTTAAGTCAATTTGTGATGTCACTTACATTTATTGTCACTTAACTTACTCAATAGTGTCTTCGACCTAATTAGGAGAGTTGATCTTTTTTAATTTGTAGATCATGCTTGAAGAAATTTGTTGATATTGTTGTTTACCGACGTGCATGTGGACCCCCCTCCCCCTTAAATACTTTTACAAGTGTCTTTTACACATATATCATGTGTACATTTCAATTACCCCAAGATTTTTCTAAAAAAATTACAATCTTTAAAATCTAATAAATTATATTTCCATACTATAATTTGCTCATTTTGCATGGCTAAAACAAAAACTTGAATTCCATTACAAAGTCATGTATGTAAATTAGCTAGCAATTCAATAAAGAGGTAACATCTTTTTATTTCATATCCATAGCATTTTAGGCACGTTTTCACACCCAAATTAGTTAATTTTTACACCCAATAATGATTTCAGATTTACTGCTAGTACAATTTCATTATTTCATGCCAAACTAACCTGATTCAAATTATCACCCTATTTCACAAAAGATGATGGAAGCAAACTCTATAAATATTGGTAAAAGTCATTTCTTTAAAAATAGAGAAAAAATTGTTTAGAGTATTAAAATTTTTTGAATCTATTGTCTATCTCAAACATATTATGGAAATGGAAAATCCAACTCTTGTGCTTTCCTTGTACCAGTATAAGTGCTGTCATGTCACTGGAATACTATTATGACAGATGTCGCAAGTGGTAAGTTGGACCTACTCCACAAGGACAAATTGGTCATCTTTGATCCAATGGATTTTGACTGCACGGTGGAGTATGGTGTCCACGGATCCACAACAGTTGGCAGAGAAATTTCCTAGGCAACAAAGGACAAGTTGCATTTTGGTTCACTAACGGGAGCAATCTCTTGAATGGAGCATAATTCTCTTCAACAACTCCGATGATTTATGCTCCATTCAAGTCTCCCCAGTCCTGTGGTACCGCATGTTTTATTTTTAAATAGTTAATTGTTTTTTCTGAGATTTTAATTGTGTGCTATAATTTTTTTACTATTTTACTGTGACTAGGTCGTTTTTGAAAAACTGGGCATTAGTACCATGAAGTTGGACGATGCAGCCATGGAAAACATGGCCCATCTCCCTAGAAATTATGATCCTGCTACAAACAACATGATCAAATTTGTATTGTATTGTATGCGTATGAATTTTAACAAAGTCTATAAATTATTGTTATAGGCAGTGTCGAACTCAATCAAATTTAAAATAAAAGTTATCATTTGGTTTGTTTTAATTGGTGTATTGTTTTCAACTTGAGTTAATAAGGATTTCAAGGAAAGAAACAAGTATAGTACCTAGATGACATTTTCGCAATCTCCTTGGGAATGCATTTCCTCGTGATGGCAATTGCTGCATCACCTTCTCATCATATGATTTTATTGAATAGAACTTTGCATCCTACTATTTTGTCAGGTATTATGTCACGAATGGCTTCCTTCCTAGTTCAAAATTCATATCATATCAATAGCTAACTGAAGTTTGATCCAAAATCTTACCCCCAACAAAGTGTAATCATGTTTATTAAGATACAATTATGTGAAGCGATAATGCTGTCGACTTTAAATAGCTAGGTCTAAGGCAACATTGAAAGACGGCGGTGAAATTCAGGCCCTTTTACGGTATCAAGGTGAGAGTGACACAAAGAATGAAGAGGCCGCCGAATTGTACAAGAAATGAATTGAAGGGTTCTTTATCGCAGTTCGTACAGATATATCTTTCCCGAATCTACCAATTATTCAGGTAACATTATATCATATAGTTCACATGAGTTTCTTTTATAATTTGATTTGAACTTTTTTTTCATTGTCATGGTGCAGGTGGCATTGACATCGAGCGTAGGAGCGTATTTTGATATCGTAAAAAAAGCCCAGCTGTCAATCAAACTTCCAAATGTCATAACAGTTGATGCTGTTGGACCCAGTCCACCTTAGCTCTTCTGGCCAAGTCTAGGGAAGATGATAGATGACACTTCATCCGCTTTGATAGAAATTAGCTTATTTATTTTTGATTTGAACTGATGAATTAATAAACTTAAAATAATTTTCTTTTAAATTGTTGATAATCTGAATTTTACAGAAAATCACTTTCTCCATGTATAAAAGAAAACTTAAAATAATGACTGGGCCGACAAATTGCACTGGCCATGGGTAGGCTCGGAGATACAAACTCTACCTAATTATTGGAGGGAAAAGTAGTTTTTTTTTTTTTCTTAATCTTAAAAAATTTACATAATGATTAATTTTGTCCGCAGTTATATAAATATTAAATGTTCTTCTAGAAAATTACTCATAATTTTTAAAGAATTGCACTTGGAAATTAAAGTTTTACTCTTAATGAGAGTTTTTCAACATACATTAAAACCTTAATAAATGAATGTTCAATAAATTAATAATATCACTTAAATAATAAAATTTTTAGATCCCAACATAAACCAATGTACCAAATTAATAACCCCGTTAGATGTATAAGATATTAATATTTTTATGATCCTTTAAGGCCCAATGGATATATAAAATAACAATTGTTTAAATTTATAAAAATTCATACTAAACTAATTAACAAACATTTAATTTGATAACATTTTCTTCAATTCGCATCTTTTTCAAAATGTGCATCTAAAAGGTGCTCGACATTCATTATATTTTTGTAGTGTAGACCAGAAATAGCTTCACGCAGTATAGATTCTTTCATTCTCACTAACTTTAGATTCAACATTTATATCTTCATTTGATCAAATGTTACAGATTTTTTAACTCCTTTCAAATAAGATGCCATGGAAGAAAAATATATGAAATTTGGAATGATTTGAGGTCTCGAGTTAAAAATAAATACTATAAAAATTATGTTCCAAGTGTACATAAAATAAATAGAATGATTAATCTTCCAAGATATTAAGCTTTGAAGCCAATGCATGTACATTAATATTTTCCTCTTTAATGTATACTAGTGGGATGAACGTTAGTTGCTCGTTAGTTGGATAATATTTATTAAAAATAAGTGTGTAAATATGAGAGAAATTCATTTGTATACGTAAAAGATACTCATAAGTTGGTTGGAATTGATTTACTTTTCATCTTTTTTCCTTTTTATATTTTTAATTCTTGATACGAACATTTGATATTCACTGTATTTAACTTCTTGTTATAGCTATTTATTTATTGAAGTTCTATACAATCATAGAAGCCTTAAGGCAAGAATAAAAATAATTATTCATTAACCAGCATTGTTTTGATCTCGAGCCACGCCAAAATTTGAGAACTTCAAGATAAACTTTGTTGTGTGACAGTAGGCCTAGACTAAGACCAGATGTGATTCCAACAATTGAAACAAGGGCAAAAGATATCATAAGATTAACCCACCACTCAGATTTACAACATAGAGTGTTTTCATCTTTCATTATAGTGTTAAATGAATTGGGTATGGAGAAAGATTACGATATGTATTGTCAACTTAGTGAATCAACCAGAAGCAAACAATTTAAGAATTTATAAGACTTGGATATATGAAAAGTGAAAACGTTTGCAAAGTTTGTCTAGATATCACTTTTTGGGAGTTATAGATTTAATGAAGATTTAAACGAGATCCAAGATATATTAAAATCTCAAATATTAGATAATTTTTAAAACAATTGTAATCAATAATTCATAGTTATCAACATGAACAAAACTATAAACATCAATCAAAATAATTTTGATCCTACGAAGTACTGGAGACACAAAGGATTGAAGATCGCCTAAGTATTACACCGTGTTAATGTTCCTTATCTATTCTTGTAAAGGAGATGGGAAGATGAAACCAAAACAAAATATCAAATCAAATAATGTGGAAGGCTAATTCAATATTAAGTATTTCCGATAATGAATTACAACTTACGCCATTAAGGAACTCGTACCCGTAATGCTGAACTCTTATTTTGGCAAGATGTTGCAATGGCTGACTATTCACTGCTGAAAGTAATTCCTACAAGGAATACATAATGTAATAGAGTAAATATGTGGGTGAATGAGATGAACAAACTGGGTATGAGCCCATTTATTACACCAAAGATTGTCCTTAACCTCCTCTTCTTTAACACTGACAAAGTCATGACTCATGCACTAAGTAAACACTAGGAATGTTTAAATTTGAAGCTGATGTTGATACTGAATTAATATTATTAACCTCAGCCTAAAAAGAAATTCAGTCCATCAATAAAATGCACAAACAATGGAAACAACTACTAAAAGGAATAGGAAATCTTAAAAATCGACAAAAGTATAGCATCAAAATATACAAACTTTGAGTTCAGCTATTAACTATGCTGACCCATAAATGGTTTGAATCAGTTAATTCTCAATTACTCCAAATCCAAGGAGAGAAAATGGAGTCATAAGAATCATAACTTAGATTGAGCTTAACTGAATATTCACCATTATTTGAGGATCACATATTTAATTCAAAAGTATGATTAGTCGAGGCAGAAAGTGAACTCATCAAATTACAGATTGATATTCTAATGTAAATCATATACTGATCTAATAAAGCTTAATTGGTCCACCAATCTCACGGTAAATGAAACGTATTCTGTAAATGTATGCGGTAAGACAATAGGTAAGCGATCCATGTGTTCATAGTTATACCCAATTACATCTTGAATTCTTCTAGACACTGCGGATGGTTGACCTCATTAAAGAACCATATCAAACCTATCCGAATCTACAGTGACATATGCATATAAAATATATAAAATCACAAGTAGTACAAAGTCACACCTTGCCCAGTGATTGTGCAGAGTAGCGAATGTGCAATGAACGGCCTCCAAGATCAGAACACGAGCGTCCATCTAATTTCTTCAGTGCTGTACGTGCGCTACTTTCCTCATGATATGAAACAATAACACGAGTTCCACTCTCAACTGCTGCATATACTCTGTTAACTTTGCCATATGTACCAAACATGGACATGATAATGTCAAATAAACGTCTAACTGCAACAACAAACAATTTAATCATTCAAGATTTTTCTTTAATCAACGAGCCATTTTTATCAAATAGCAAACACAACCCAGATATAATCAACAAAATGAAAACCATGACGCAACAACTTATCATTAGAAAGTCATTCTTTCTTCCTTCACTGCTACAAGAATCACATTTGTTCTTCTCATCCAGTCCTCTATCCAACTATGAAGCCACATGTACACACAGGATCAAAGATCCAATCGAAATCTCAATATAAAATATAGCTAAAGACTCCAGAAAGCATATAATTAAACAATAAAACCATCCTACACAAGATTTGACCAATTTAATTAACACTAAGCTTTCAAAAAGCAGACCTTTTCAAATAGTAAGTCCTTACCCGAACATAAGTGAAATAATCAACCACAATAAAAATACAGAAAATAAACATAGTCCAATTGAGGCCACATAATTAGGAAAATGAGTTTGAAACTAAAAGATGATTAAATTGGAAACAAATATGACCTCACTGAAAGGAACTAACAAAAATCTGCAATGCAAGTAAATAACATTTCATTAGCACCATTGACCATAAAAAAATCCCAAAAGGGGAGGGGGGTAAAGGTAGAAGATACATGAGTAATTCATCACATACATAAAAAAGGTATAACGTAAAAGAATAAAAATCATTTGTTGTTGAATGTGGCCACCATCAATTTCTGAAATATTAATACACTATCTTGTTTAATTTTCTTCAAACCCAAGTACAAAAAACACCACAAAGAGAATAATGAAGCATAAGAAAACATTAAAATAAGAAGAGCAGAAGAAAAGGGCNTGTAAAAGGCCGAAGATACATCAGTAATTAATCACATATATACAAAAATGTATAATGTAAAAGAATAAAAATCATTTGTTGTTGAATGTGGCCACCATCAACTTCTGAAACATTAATACACTATCTCGTTTAATTTTCTTCAAACCCAAGTACCAAAAACACCACAAAGAGAATAATGAAGCATATGAAAACACTAAAATAAGAAGAGCAGAAGAAAATGGCAAAAATTAGACCGAAGGAGAATGACATTTGAAATTTAACTCTAATCTTCCACAGCAGATTTATTGATGTTCTTGTTGTACTTCCTCGTATACCTCTGGTTCCTCAAAAACTTCTTCGACACGTGTCCAATATGAACAGTGCCCCCATGTTAGCCTCTTTTATATAATAGGGATATGTGTGTGCCTTTATGAGTGCTTTACTGATTAAATTATAAATTTTACGACTTTCAATAAATGTTTTTTTAAACTTTTCTACATGTATTATGTTAAAATATAATGCAAGTTATAAAAATATAAAATACTCTATAAATTAATGAATAATCATTAATCAATAAATTAATAAATTATTGATTTATCGATAAATTTATAACTACTCTAAAATAATAATTCTCAATCTCAATATTATTATACTATAGAGGTTTTGTTGTATTAGTGACAAAAAGCGACTGTTGTCATCAAGGTTTCCGTTTAATAAATAAAAATTAATAATTTGTTGATTAATCATGGTTGATTTCTTCAGTATTTAATTATTTATGACAAAAATTTCGTCCATGATTTTCCATCATTGTTTCAGTAATGATGTCATCTGAAAAAACTGAATGAAGCATGGAACAAAATATAGAAAAGCAAGATTTATCGTATAACAATTTATTTGTTTATCAATTCAAATTAAATTAACCTACTTTTCTATGCCGTTCAAAATTATATAAAAAATCAACATCAAAATATACTAAGGTTGGAGGAGGAGAATTTATTGTACGTAATGAAATTTGCTAGTTGTGTATTATAACATTTCTTGCAAATGCTTATTGTAGGAAGTTAACACACGAGATTTTTTCACATCTACTCCTCCTTTACATGAGATTCTATGACTATGCTATATGATAATATCATACGATTCCCATGCCCAACCTTAAAGTTGATCACTTTTTGTTCTAAAATCCACCTTCTTTCCATCAAAATTTTCTTAAACTTTTCTTCAATAAATGAGAGGAAAACTTGAAAGAAATATGTAAGTAGATAAGTTTGCTTTCTTTTGAAAATAAGTGTGGAGTGTAAAGTGAGAAATTATTTTTTGTGGTTTAAATATATGTCCTAAGGTTATAATTCTCTACATGTATGTTCACGTCCTTTCAAAACGGGCACTCCAATACATACATAAAGAATAACAATTGTTTCTTGTATAATTATACTTTCATATATATATATACACACACACACAAACACGCTATGGACACACATATACCATGACTAATCTATATACTTTCAATGTGATATTAGTTATTTTTTAACATTTAATATGCGCATGTGCATATATATATTTATCACTTTTAGTCACTCAACTAGTAGAAAGTTTAGTTTTATAATATAACATATCCACACGCTCTTACACGTGTGTACATGTATATATATACATGTGATCAAGTTACCATTTAATTTGCTTCACACTTAGCCCTATTTGATTTAGATAAAAATCTAATTTTAAGTAAAATATTGATAAAAAAAAATGATGGAATGTGTGGCTGATAAGTTGTGAATCCAATTAAATATGATATGAAAATTTAATTGTTGACTTTGACTTATAATTTAATGAGATTTCTAGCTTAACTAAATAGAAGCTTAGTTAAAATGATAAACTTCTTGCAAGAGAAGCCCGCCTTTCAAATTTCCATTGAGCTCAACTAGAGGATCGTATGACAAGGACTCACGGAATTATTAAGAGTTGGTCTATGTGCATACCAATGTTGGCTCAACGAGGTGCACCTACGTCAATCTTACTTGGGAAACAGCTTGATAAGTATTCGGAAAAACATTAAAATATAGTGATGGTTGCGAGCAGCGTCTCTTACATTTAAAATTTAGAGTATGTAAATAAGATGAGTTGTCAACAAATTTGGCTATAACCACGATTTTTCACTTTTTTTCATAAATAAAAGGAATGAAAACAAAAATAATAGTAATTTTCTATTTTCTTTGGCTAACCCAAGCAAACCATCGTGATTAGAATTTTGGTTAAGTTTTATTCTATTGATAGACATATAACCCCTAAATTCTTTATTGCAATTAAGTCAAGAATAATAAATGGATTCTCCTAAAATCAAAGTTAATTTTTTTTATATTTAAATGACATCAATTAATTGATATGAAATGATGTCATAGATGTCATCTAAACGTAGTCGTTAGTTAACAACAATTAGATACAATTATGCAAATGATTATAGATGGTCTTGAAAAGAGGCATGGCTATAAGTATTGACTCTACAAATGGGCTATATTGCATGCTAATTAAACAATAATAACAAAAATAAGTGCTCATTATCGGTGTGCTCTTGAAAGCTTATGTTTAAGTCCTAATTGTAATTGACTATATATCCAAAATCATGGTTATTTGAGTTGTAATTAAAATCAGAATAGTCATGGTTGGTATAGTCTCAAAAGGAGTAGAAGATATTCTAGAAAATCAAGAAATGGGAAGATGATCACTCATTGACAATGCAAGGAGTGCTCAAGTGCTTAGAGCAAGGGCACTGGCACTCTCTATCCACCAATCACCAAGTCAAGCGGCGGTTGGTTTTGAGAAGAATCATTATTCGATTTTTACACAGTTTTCCAATCTTATTTCACCCAAAACCCTACCTATTATAAATACACAACCATAGGTCCATTCCAATGTTTGTTGAATCATTAGAGATCATATTGTTGAAAATCCAAAACACATTCCATTGATTTCTGGATTCAATCCCAAGATCAATTATTTATAATTGTTTTCAAATATTTGTTATTATTGGTTGACCTTAATATTTAGTCAATAGATTATCCTTTGAAGATCAATTACATATTTCAATATTCTCGTGCCTTAGCCACATATCAAAACACAGAAAGATCTAAAGATCAAATATCAAAAACCTTTCATATAAGTCTTCAGAGTTATAAAGTTTGGATAAGAGGTGCTTGGAGTTCTAGCGCTCTGGAACGAGTTTGTTGTTGGTCATCCAATATAGAGAAAAGTAGTTCAGAACTTTGAAAAGTGCAAGTCACACAATTGAAGAGGTGTAGGGTCAGCTAAGATTTAGCAGTATATGAACCAATTGTAGTTAAATTTTCTAATGGATCTTTTTGGCAAAATTTGCCCAGAGGTTTGTGATCCTTGTAAACTGATGATGTAGACCACTAGGTTTAAAGAAATTAAAATGATTGATAATGAATTTTTTGATGATTTTTATGCTAAATTAAATGAAATAATCAGCTCCAGTTTTAACTAGGTGAGTAAATTCTCGAGACTAAGATAGTGAGGAAAGTTATGAGATTCCCCCACCTGAGAGATTTAGACATAAGGTCTCTGTTGTTGAGAAAAGCAAAGACCTAGATGCCATCAAAATAGAAGAACTTGTAGGATCTCTCCAAACCTATAAATTTAGCCTACCTTGGTCTAAGAATAACAAATATTTAGCCCTTAAAACTATTAGGAAAGCAGATAGTGACACCACTGATGATGAGAAACCAAAGGATGAGGAGATTGTCTTCCTTAGGAAATTTAAGAAATTCTTTTAGAACAATAAGAGACCTCCTTATAATTTTAAGGGTGAATCTAGTATATTCACGAAAGATAAAGGAGAGAACATTAATGCTAGAGATGTCTGGAAGAGGTCTTTGAAGTGTCATCAGTGCTAAGGTTTAAGTTATGTTAAATTTGAGGAAAATGGGAGTAAGAAGTGGAGAGGGCCAAAAAAGAGGCAGAAAAGGCCGAGGAAAAAAGGATTAAGGCCGAAGTGAAGCTTGACTATGCCGAAATTCAAGTGAATCAGTTAAAAAATGAACTTCACGAGTCGATTTCCCAGGCGGATTGACTAGTCAAATGAGCATCAGAGGATTGTCTCGGAGGCCTTGGAGGAGGCTAATAAGGAAAAATCCGAACTCAAGATGCTTACTTAGGCCCAAAAGAAAAAGATTGAATCCCTTAAGGCCAAAGCGAAGACAGTAGGTGACGTTGCGGTTCAGAACTATATTGATAACTTCAATCAGATGAAGGAGTATGATATCTTCGCCA
>CAIGRP010008395.1:0-10553 GCA_903798385.1 Fraxinus cuspidata | reverse complement strand
GTGAAGACATGTGACAATTAAATTAGACATGTCACCAGTAGAATGTCGGTGATCAATGGAAATATAGGTATGAAAATTGATTTGTAATACCGTAACTTCATGATTTTTGGTCTTTGTCGCCACATCATCTTTATCATCAAATGCAGTCTGCTTTACCACACCAGTTATAACAGCATCAACATGTCAGTGAGGTTGACTGCGCTACAAGTGATTGGTGTTGATGAAATCCCCAAATCAAATGATGGAGTCGGAGGAAAGTACGGGTGTTCGACTACATCAGTAGGGTCCATCTTACCTTTGCCTTTCCTGTTCATTATTTATTCACTGCTTATGACCTGAATGTAACATATAATTTAACTGTCAATCTCAAATACGAACATTGAAACATTTTGATGCTTACAATTTTACTTACTTTCTCTGGTTGCTCTATAACTCTAGCACTTTGCCCGTCATTCTTATCATTAAATTTTTTCAATATGGCATCCATCATACTTGATATCAAAACAGACGCATAATCGGACATAAAAGTTATGTTAGACCTTATGTCCACCAGGTCACATTTAATCTCACCTTGTATGCGGATGATTTGATTTATTTTATTATTCATATCCACCTTCAGTGATATTAACCGTGACTTGACATTATTGAGCTGCACTGTCAATTCTGTATTCTTGAACTGAATTTCAGAATTTGACCATTCAACTCCTTCGACAAGTCAAGCACGTATAATTGAACATTATTCAAACCCTTATTGAACTTATATCTGTGACATATTGTTCTAAACATGTGACAAATGTTTTGTGACTTTTAAATGTAAATATGAAGCACCTTACATCTGATTGTGGTCCATCATCTGCATGTGTTACTTGCGGCTCCTTTGTAGTATAAACTTCACTTGCCTGTTGTTTTGTTGGATAATTTTCATGCGTTGCTTACGGCTCACTTGGGGGTATGAAAGACACTTGNCTGATTGTGGTCCATCATCTGCATGTGTTACTTGCGGCTCCTTTGTAGTATAAACTTCACTTGCCTGTTGTTTTGTTGGATAATTTTCATGCGTTGCTTACGGCTCACTTGGGGGTATGAAAGACACTTGTATGTTGCTCCAAAATCATCGTCGTCAAAATCACTTGAGTGACCTTTTCATCCGTCTGTAATCATTAGCAACCGTGTTTGGGTTGTATCTGATTGGATAGTTCCACTTGTGCCTGCGTGTTCTGCATCTTTGAAATGTCCGTCTCCTGGCATACGTGGTTGCACTGGTTTGGTATATGGAACACCACTCATGTATGGAGCCACCATCTCCAAGTCAGACGGAACAATATCATATATTTCAAGCTGTGACGATAGTGCAAATGAAACACTTATTAGTCATGTAATCATGCATTGAGTATCATTCATTTTAACCTAAGTTTATTCAAAGACGTTATTGTAATAAGACAATGTATGTGATTTTTGAATGCATATCTGAAGATTTGTGACCTATTCATACAAATATGTGACCTATGCATGAAATAAGATAATTGTGACCTTTGCATATAAAAACATATTTATACACTTACATTATGATAGGAGAATACTTCTTCATCCAATTTCACTGTAGACGGCTGTTTATCTATTCCCCATTCTATTGGTCATAGGCCCATTGAGTCTGGGAATGGACTCGTATATCCAAGCTTGAAATGCAACCAAAAACCCCTTCAGTCTAATGTGGATTCATGTGACTTAAACCCTCATTCAAAGATTTTATAGACATTTCAAATAAGTCTTTACCCCCAAGGAAACATCTCCATTAAATCAAAATATTCTACTAAAGCAAATAACTAGTTCTTAACCACCTTCTTGTATGATGTGGAGAACAGGTATGAAGTAGCCAAATAGAAAATCTCAAGCCTCACAACATCATGATCATTTATGTTTGACACATTAAGAAATACATATCCAACATCTTCATTTGTAACCAACTTCAAATCTCCAAAATATGTGTCATTGATACTAGATGGAACATTGTCAATCATTTTCCTCAAATCATCACCATTGTATCTAAGACTTGTAACTAAACAGAACTCACACAATGAAAATCTCATATATCTATTTGCAACTTTAAACCACATCTCATTGAAATTCGGTTGCCTCACCTCTCTCAGCAGAAAGTAATGTATAAGTTGGGGCTGCATGACAATTTCATGGCATTCCATGAAGTACGAGAAACAAGTTTTCGCCAGGATATCCCTTTGTTCGTCATTGAACTTTGTTGTAAAATTTGTCAAAACATTTTTGGCAACGTTGGTGGTATGAAAGTAATGAATAAGTTGGGGCTGCAGGACTATTTCATGGCATTCCATGAAGTACGAGAAACAAGTTTTCGACGGGATAGCCCTTTGTTCGTCATTGAATTTTGATGTAAAATTTATCAGAACATTTTTGACAACAATGGTGGTAATTTTACCAAGAAACCATAGCTCTTCGAGAATAATGTACTTTCATTCATGCATCACATTAAAGAAAATATGAACATATGTCAAATATATTGTTCATAAAATCATCAAAAAGGTAACACATCATAATCTCCATGAACCATTACAAAAGACATATCATAATCTAAAAAAATTCAAAAATTCATAGATTCTATTCAATACATATTAGTCACATTCTCTAAACAGAATACACAGAAATGAAAGCCCCAACTTATAATCTAGATAATAGATATTCACATCATTTCGCAATAGAAACTTTAGGTCACAAATGGAAAAATAACCGTGACCTGAATAATACTGTTTTATTCAANATTCCTGCATCACATTAAAAAAATTATGAACATATGTCAAATATTTTGTTCATTATAATTGTGACCTGATTATTACTGTTTTATTCAAATAGGAAATGTGGGCCACAAATGGAAAAATTTAGGTCACAATGAGTTACATCTCAAAATACCACAAAATCAACTTACATTCTTCGATTTCGATTTGCTTAAGTAAACTGGAGTTTTAGGGGTTTTTCACGCAACATTATACAATCCGGATAATAAATATTCACATCATTTCGCAATAAAAACTTTAGATCACAAATGGAAAAATAACTGTGACCTAAATCGTATTGTTTTATTCAAATACGAACTTCAGGTCACAAATGAAAAAAATTAGGTCACAAATCAGATACCCATAATCTTAAAATACCACGAAATGGACTTACATTCTTCGATTTCGATTTACGTGAGAAAACCGAAGTTTTAGAGATTTCTTCACGAACATCCTTTTTCACTTTTGATCGCGATTTAACCGGCGTTTTGGGAATTTCTTTACGAACTCCCTTTGACACATTCGGTCTTCTTTCTTTTCCTTGAGCAGTTCCAGATGCATCTCCGGCGCCATATTGTGCTTTCCGGTCACTACTTCTTGTTAACGCCATTTCTTCTATCTTCCAGTCACAATCCTCAATCACAAGCCTCGGTCATCCCTTTCGCTTTGCATAGCCTTGTGCTTTGCACTGTCATTTCCTCTTCTCCACTAGTAATTTGTGTAAGAATTAATTTGAGTTTTTTGATTGAGGGATGGTGGGTTTGAATATTTAGCGATTTTTTCCTTTTTTTTGATTGAGGGTTTGAAGGTTAAGTGGTTATTAAAGATATTGTTTACTTATTTAAAAACTCTTTCTCTCTCCAGTTTTAACGTAAAAAACGGTGGTAGTTATGCTAAATAAAAATATATTTAAATCATTAATAAAAATCTGATTTCTATATTGTGAAGCTTATTTCTTGATTTATGAAAATGGTATCTTAAAACCCTGCCTGCCTGTAATTTCCTCTTGAATGTTTAACTAAAATTTGGACTATTTGTTTTTGTAAATTAGGTTTATTGGGCTAAAGTAGTATTTGGACTAAACTTATACGTTCATTTTTTTTTATTTTTTTACATTAGGCTTTCATTTGGGCTGGGCACCTCGCCACATCCGCCCCTGCTTATAGGTTATCTACAAGGTAATCATAAAATAATTTAAGTCAATTGAATTCGGTCTCTCCTTAAAACATTTTTGATTTCTTTATTCGAAGTTACAAGCGATTGTCTTCCAAATCAAACAGATTTCGTTCGTATGGAAATAAAACTCAAACCACACATGAACCAGCAAATAGAACTTATATCTTTATTACAAAGAATAGTGCTATGCTGCAAATTTGAAGTGTATACAACTATTAAACAAAAAAACATAACTCTTGGATCACATGTTTTAAATTGCAAAATACAACTTTTGTCAAAAGTCTTCTAATAAAAGCTAGAACCTTTTAAAAAAAGACTGCCACTTAACGAAGACAAATTTTTAAATTTCATCTCTTCCTTCTAAAACGAAGACAAATTTTCGTTCAAACATTTTCATTTTTCCACAGGGCTTAGCTTGCCAAAAATGCAGGACTAACCTCATTTGGAGTACATTCTGCATTCCAAGCAAAGCATAGGCCTTGAGGTTCCAAAATGTTACAACCCATCTTACTGAAAAATGGATGCCTTCAAATTCTAAGAGAGAACTATCGTGTTTTACACAAGGTTACCATCTATTACATAATAGGGTGCCTTTTTGTTAATTGTATCACATTTTAACTATAATGAAAATTATCATTTGCTTATTTTTGCACTTTTGTACCAAATTTTTTGGTCATATTATTAACGTCAACCTCATATTAATTAACATAATTAACACACCGTGTCTGTAATCCTATTTAAAAATTATGTTAGAATGGTGTAGAACGATTTATTTACCCATGGTAGTTCCAAATAAGCAAGATATACAATAAATAAAAAAGTTGAAAAAAAGTATTTCCCCCACCAACATAATATTTACATTGAAACCATCATAAAAAATAAGATATGCAAATTAATGGAAAGTTAAAAATAAGAATGTGATGAAAAAAGTTGAATACATAGAAACAAAATAAGTAAAAATTAGAAACCATCATTGCAATTAAATATGATACGGCCAACAAAAATTGTGATGTGAATATAACTATCCTATTTTGTATTCAACTAGTATTGATGTTTTCTTCCACTAGACTAGTATTTTTTTTTTTTTGTTTACCTTAAGTTCAAGAGTGGAAACTACCGCGGTACTCTCACCCGTTTTTTTTTTTTTTTTTGCTATATTTTTCTAAAAGTTACTAGTTCGGCCACAAAACCTAATATGTGAATAATGTGGAACTAAACTTGCAAATTAAAAGTAACAAGTCACTTTTTAATTGTTCAGATATTTAGTCAATTTTATCATATGTTGAATTGCCACAATAATAAATAGAGCAGTAAATAATACAAAATTTGATGACGGAGAAAATCTCTAACTATGTAAAAATTTCGAGACCAAGTCAGTAATTTTCACTATAGACAATAAAAATTTACAATATGATCAATCCTTAAAAATCCACTAGACTCACTGATTTAATTTCTGCAATCTCTAAAATCCACTGGAACGTGCTTCACTTACACCTGCTCCCGATCTTCGAAAATTGTCTATCTTCTATGGATCACCAATAATACATTGTTCTTGTACTCTTCATGCGCTTGCGGTCTAACCTTCCTTAAATTTTAGCAACTTCTGAGAGCTATTGACAAAGTACATTAGGAAGTTGGTGTTTTAGATAATTTGATGTTTTTTCCAAACTTATGGTTGATTGATTTCAAAAATCAAAAGTTTAATCTTAATATTTGGATGTATACTTAGATCTTGGATTGATGTAATGAGGATGTAAAATAAATGAACAACCACTCACCAAAAATGTATCGAGCATTAAGTATTTATAATAAGAGGTATTTATGTAATATAAGATAGATAGAACTCTTAAAACATTAATATCACAAAATATCAAAACTCAAAAAGGTAAACATTCAAAAAAACAAAACTCCCAATACTATAATCTTCCCCTTACTGCAAACTCTCCAAAATTAAAATTTAAAATGCAAAATGTCATTCTCCCAATTTTTGTCATAAAATGACGAAATGAACTATAACATTATACAGTAACTTAAAGATGCAGTTAATACTCAGCACAAGCATAATCAATAATTAGTAAACTTTTCCACATATTCAGTTCAAGTTTAAATGAAGTAGATTGTATAAGTGACTCGTGTGTGTTAAATGCCACTAATTTCTTGTGATCAAGACTCCAAACCTTAAATTTGTGAGAAATGATATATTAAATATCACTTTTAAATAAGTTTATTATCCTAACAATGAAAATCAAATCAATAATGCATATTATGACATATAAATAAAGCTCATTTTTATGTATATTATTCTTTTCCCCCCTAATTTTGAACATATATACATTTTCGCACAATTTCCATTTTTAACATCATATGTGCAGATTATTTTCCATTCATCGACTAAGACGATCCATGTAACGAGTTCTGAGCCGATGACTCCAAATCAATTGACCATAGGTCATTAGGTTTTGAAAAATCTTTCGGGCTCAATTATTCGAGTCAAACAGGCTTCGAATAAGAGAATAAGATGTAATATTTTTTTAAGGGAATATACTAGAGTTTTATGTCTACTAAATTAAGTTCAATCCATATTTAAGATGTAACACTCAAAAATTTCATAAATAATGGAGTATTACCAAAAATTAAATTTTCTTTACGTTAAAAGTGAAACGATACAAATAAAAATATAATTTTATTTTCAACAATAAATATCAACTAAAACAAGGAATCTGAAATTTCTAAAAAAAATTAAAAGTTATTAGTTAACTAATTAATAAACATGTCTTTAAACAAATAAACAATATAATAAATTAGGAGATTAAAAAATTTAATGTTTTTATTTTTTCAAATCCTCTTGACAGTCTGCATCACCACCATGACACCGTTCCAATTGATCCGAACTAATTTGTAAATTGTTTTTGCAAGTGTGAGTATTTAAAAATATATAATAAAATACATGCAATTTTCATACACAATTATATTACAATAAAATATTTCATACCACTCTTTTCTTGTGGAGTATATCGGTGATCAAGCGATGCACCCATCTTAGATTATTTTAAATTCTCGAAAGATTGCATATCTTTTAATAAAGAACTCGAAAGTCCGCTGTCAATTCATGCATATATTTCTGAATATTAAAGTATAAGGAAACGAATCACTTGCACAAAATTATCTTACCTTGATTTTAAAAGATTGAAAAGAATAAAATCTTGCACGTAAAAGTTCTCCTATTATTTTTCTATTCCCCCCCCCCCTCTATATCGTGACTTTTTCTTTTATGTGAAGAAATAATGGGAATTCATAAAGTATTTATCGTTGAAATTCTCAATTGAGTTTGTATGCAATCGGAATTTAAATGTAATATAAGGAATTTAGATAAAAATTTATTTCAAATAATAGAATTATAATTACTATTAAATTTTATCAAATCACAAAAAAATTATCATTATCAAAATCAACATTTATCATCCACAGGTGTGGCAACAAAAGTTTAATTAATTAACATTAAAATTTTTATCCTAATTAAAATATCAAAAGGTTATCTACATGTGGCTGCGAATATTATTAACATTCTTAATTTGTCAAAAATTATATTTTCCATTAATCAGATTTAGCTTGTTTAGCCTTATTCAAACAAAGTTTTTATTGGATCAAAGACTCCTAATTAATTAGCAGCTACGATATGAACCCAATATTGATTTATTAATTATAACTCTTAACGATATATAATTATTTGACTCAAATAAAATTGAAATTTAAAATTTATTTCATTTTAGTCCCCATTCTTTTCAAAATATTAAAATATAACATATAAAATAAATAAAATTTATTCTAAAATTTTTCTGGGCTTTACGTCCTCAAAATTACTTCAGTTAGTTGAAAAGTTTTGGATACTTGACTTTGACATAATTATAATAGTACATAACATGAAACAAGAAACCTATAATTATAATAGTACATAACATTTCATTTCATACCTTGGATCAATGTTCTAAAAGACGCATTTAGGCACGATGCGCAATGGAAACGCCAAGCTAAGTGGTTTAGCGCCTTATTTAGCGGTCAACGACAATTATTGACCTCTAATGCTTGTCTAGGCACGATTATGCACGCCCATTATTATTTTTAATTTTTTTAACAATTCTTTTAAGTTAAAATTTAAATGTTGATTTACATTTGAAACTTATCTTTTTGTTGGAAACTTTTGAAGAAATGTATAAAGTTTCTACAAATCTATTTTAGATGTTTAATATATATTATTTTTAATTATTAAATGATATTTTGATTGATTAGAAATTAAAATAATATTAAAATAAGAAAAAGCCTTTTTACGCATATGCTTATCTTAAGCATGCCTAGCCTATAGTTTGGTCTTCACGTATCGCCACACACATTAAGTTTTTTAGAACAATGTCTTGGATCCATCGAAGAGTAGTAGAATATTGAATGTCGTGTGCCAAGACTTTTTCATATCATTATATGTTTTAAAACTTTAAAAATTTTACATTATCTTTAAACTCCTAAAGTTTTTGAAAACCCCTTCTCCCCTCTTTTTAAAGAAATTTTCTAAAATATGATTTTTTTTGAAATTAAAGTTTCTAAAAATAATCTTAAATTTGGAAAGTTTTGAAATATTATTTTTCGTCTTGTTAANGGGTCACAAACAGACCGCTTAAATTCCAAACTTTTTTTAAACGGTTTAGATCTTTTTGACAAACTCTTTCAATCTTGCGAATACGAAAATCAAGAATACACAAAGAATAAATGGAATTTAAAACCTCTTTAAAATATGAATTTTCTAATTGGTAAATTTTAAAATATCACCTGAAAACTAGAACTAAACATACAAACATGTAGAATAATAATTTGAAGTCAAGTTTAAATTTATTATTTAATTATTTAAAACAATCATTAATATTTATGATTTAAAAGAAAAAAATTCGTAATTTTTTTTATAATAACAATGCGATTAGTGACGCACGCTGTTCAGCACTGTTTACATGAACAATACCGACAATGTTCATGTGATCAACAATTGTGTATTTTTTTCATATCTAAAGAGTGATGTGGGCAGTGTCACTTCGAGCTTAGATCTGCTCCTAGTAACGCATTCAAATTAATCAAGTAGTAGAATTGTGCTTTATTAGAATTGGTCAAAATAAGGTAAGAGCTTCATTTTTGGTACATTAACGAATTTTTGGACTGAAACCTTCTAGAAATCCTTTTATCGTACATATTTCAAGGGCTTGAGACGTATTTGTTATGAATTAAAGGTTTGAGATCATGTTATACTTTTTTGAAAAATTTGAAACCTCTGTTATAAATTTTCCTTAATTCGTATCATTGGGTTGCATACGTGTTGAACTAGAAATTCATAAGCATTTGATTTCTTCTGATGAGATGATTTAAAAAAAAGTGATAATTAATTAACTCATATAAATGTGGACGAACAATAATGAAAAACTACTTTAGCCCCTTTTTGATATCCATTATATCAAAACTCTTTATTTTACAAATATTTATTTTTAATCACACATGCACAAATAAAATATTTTGCATATAAATCTAAATTTTTTTATCACTTTTTAACCATATATTTTCCGAAAAATCACTATTCAAAACTTTGGTTTTGCCAAATAATGGTCATCAAGGGCTTAATCATTTTCCCTCCCATATTAAGGCATGTTGATTGAGTAAGATGACACTAACTATCCAAAATCCATTTTCTGGCGATGAAAATGTAGTCAATTTAAAGTGGTGAAGTTTGAACACTAACTCCTGCTATTCGAAATAATTTTGGAGAAAGATGAGTTATAATAATGGACAAATGTAGGTGACATTTACTACATATTAAGTGACTATGGAAAATATATATTAAGCAGTAAGGACTTCCTTTGTGGCTTGTGTGTATTGCGGTTATGTAATGTTACGTAAAATGCACTTGAAAAGTAACTTGGACTTTGTATTCTAGACTTACAAGGCAGATCGATTCATATTGAATCAACAATACAGTCTGGTTGAATCAACAATGCGAACTCTGTAAATTACTATGTCAATAATTAATTATTGAAATGCAGAACAATGATTACCATGAAAATCATTTTTTCTTATTTCGAGAATATAAGATCATAACTAGATGTTCAAGGGTATGATATTATTAAAAAACTAGGGTAAGAATTTATTTAAATTCGATAGTTGAATCTTGATTTGAAATCGAATCATGAACTTTCGACTTTCTAGATTACGAATTTTTAACTTTTGATTTTAAGAAACATTCACATCTTCTATTATACCAAGTCAAGATTGCACTGGCGTGTGAGTGCCTTATTTTAATTTGATTAAAAATTAAATTTTAGACTAGATTGACCAAGAAAAGAGGAAGAAAATGAGAAAACATTTTTTCCCTAACTTTTCTCTCGTCTCATTTAATTTTCAGCCCCTATGTGACTATATTTTTAGGCACAAAACTCGTCTCGGACCATTTTATATATAATCTGTCAATTGTATCACCCTTTAAGTTAATTTATGAATCATTACACATTCAATATAATAATTTAGTAGATTTATTTAGCATTATGAGCT
>CAIGRP010008389.1:0-54945 GCA_903798385.1 Fraxinus cuspidata | reverse complement strand
GTAGGATATGCAATTACATGAGATACTAAAAATAAAAATAATGTAATTTACAAGTTATAATTTTCTTAAATAGTATCATGCTTTAAATATTGCCAAGAAAAGGAAAAAGAGAAAAAAATATCATTTGTAGGAAGAAATATTTTGATGAAAATGTCACTGTAAATGACGCATAATCACTTGAAGATTTTTTCATAACCATTATTTCCTTTATATAGTAAATCAAGCAATTTGATCACTTGAAAGAAAGTTCAATCAATTCAATTCATATGAAAAAAATTTAGATTTCTATTTTCTTTTGACAAGTTAAACGCATTGGATGATATTGATTTGAAAGCATGTTGTGAACATCTTGATATTGTTCTAAAACATGTAAATTTTTGTGATCTTGATGGAAAATATTTGCTTTAAGAATTAAAAATTTTGCGAAATCTTATACCGAAAGAAATAAAGACAATTTTTGATATATTAATTTATTTGAAATATCAAAACAAACAAAGACAACTTTTGATATATTGATTTATTTGAAAAGATTGGATCATTTTTCAAATACATTTATTGTTTATAGAGTATTCTGACAATTAATGTCATTGTTGCATCAGTCAAAAGAAAATTTTCAAAATTGAAATTATTAAAATCTTATTTACAATCAACCATGTTAAAAGAACGATTAAATGGCATACCTTTGATATCTATTAAACAAGATTTGCTAGAAAACAAAAGTTTAATTAGTTAGTTTACTTTTAGAAATGCGAGAGTACATATTTTTACATGAATTATTGTAGTTCTTTGTTGATGACGTAAATTTTGATGAAGTTTGAGAGGTGATTTTCAACTTTATTTGTACTTTTCTTATTCACAACATTTTAAAAAATAAACAATATTTAGATTGTCATAATTTTGCGATGATATGATATTATTGAAATATTTTTTTAAAAAAATTTCATGAAATGGGCACCATTTTAAAATATCGAACCAAATATCCAACATTTCAGTGCCGGTCTTGGGTATTCATAATATGTAATTCAAAGTTTATAATTCTCACTAATATCGAACTTGTTTGAGTTTGCTCAAGGTTAGAGACTTAAAAATTGAGTTGTTTCAACACTTTTGAGTGTTATACAATTTGCCTTGCGACAAAAAAAGTTTATGTCATGTGAAAATCCCGCAAGCATACGGGTTCATTGTACAAGTAATAATTGTGATAAGTGAGTTATCATACCATAGGGAATAAGCTCAATTTTAGTGTATTCGATATATTTAAATTCGCGAGTATAACAAAAGATGGTTGATTTTTAGTTAACTACGTTCTATAACTACGGAAGCAATAAAAATTGGTTTTAAATCAAATGTGGGTGAGTGTATTGGATTTCCGACTCCACTATTCAACCTTAGTTTCAATTCTCAACCAGTGATAATCAATTCAATTCATGCAATTGTGACGATCGATAATTCCACTTTTATTTACTATTCTTTCCCAATATATAATAAATCTATGATTGCCACGAAACGATCATATTCTTAGTCCGAATTCATATGACAAACATGCATTAACATTTTGGATTATCATATATGATCGCAAACGCCATAAATATTATTTCTAATATTTATTGCCTGTGTGTTCCATAAACAGTATTTTACTTACCGTGAGTTTTCCAACACTACAAATAAGCAACTAATTGTCCTAATGCTGCGAAAACATTAAACCAATACATTCATGCATATTTATGAAATCAAAAAACAAAAATTAAACTAACAACACATGGTCTCGAATTAAAAACTAAGAATTAAATAGTTTCGTCATCCATCCAATACAAGAGAATTTAGCCTAGCATATTATCGAGATTAAACACAAAGAAGTGGAACAACATCACCTATAAATTGACGGTAATTAATTCCCAAAGTCACGTTGCTGGGCGTATCTTCCCAAGGTAGTCGACTCTTTTACTGTGCTTTTCCAGACGCAATCCGTATGTGTCTTCTCTTCTTCAAGTATGCGTATACGTATTTATTCCCCCAATCTGCTATGTATGACATAATATATTAACTCAAGCAATTTTTGACTTCAATTCTCTCCAATTTAACCCGCAGCCAGCAATTTATATAGATAAATAATATCCTTTAATTCAGCCACAAACTTTTGTATGTGAATATTAAATTCCGGCCACCCACTCCTCTGTTTTCTTCTTGTTAATGCTTTTTCTTCTGTACCGACTCTCCTCTCCAAGCTGCCTCTAAGCTGTATATAATATATATTTCAGCAGCCAACTATTATCCTCTCTTCTATTCTCCCCCTCTTTTTCTCCCTTCTCTTCTATGCGTATGTATTTATATATATCTTGAATAGGTAACCCTTGTGGTTGATTTTAAAATTTCAATCCTTGAGTAGTCCAAGCCCACTTGAAATTCCAGAGGCCCATTTATAAACTTTGCAACTAATGCCAATTTAATTCCCGTACTTTAAATTGCCATTTTTCCATTATTTTACGTTCTTTTCTCCAATTCTTCATCAAACATAAAATTTTACCTACAAAATACAATTTAACATAAATTAGGTAGAATTTTATCCAAAAGAAAATAAAATCTCTTTATTTAGGACCTCAAATAAGTGTAGAAACTACATTTATTAGTTTACATTTAAAAAATAAGCATTTGTTTGACAAAGAGTTTTTGAGAAGCGATTATTGGAAAAGAGAATGTGGTCAGAAATTCATACTAGTCCGAGCACTATATATATAATTAAAAAGTAAGAATTGTTTTTGGAGAAACGTAATTTTTTTTTTTCATTTTTGGAAAAAGGGTGATTGAAAATTAATGTGAGAGAAAAGTACCGTCAAAGAATCAAAATCAAACAAGAGCCAAATGAAATTATATTCTAGAGTTTACTAGACAAAATACAAATGGACACACTTGGTTACCCATGGTTACCATATCATGAATTTTTTAATTCTTAGCGGTATTTTATTTTAAAATATTGGGTTCGAATTTCACTAAAGTTACAGACATTTAGCCTAATATCACATTGGCTCTTCGTTTTATTTATAGGAATCTGACTTATTCATACGTTTTAGGGTAGTTGATCACCTCGTCGAGCTATAATTAACCATGAGAACACGTACATATAGTTTCATTAAAAACGTTAATAGTATGGCTTCCTACTATATAATTTGTATGTTCTCAAAAATTTCCTTAAATTTAAATATAGATATTAATATCAATCTGCTAAAAAAGAATTATATATACCCAAGTAAAAAAAATTGACATTGCAAGCATTTTCCATTTATAAGAACAGATATATCTCATCGCTCTTGAGCTTTCCAGCTTCATAATTACTGAAACTAGAAATGGTGACAGGTGACCAACATATAGCATATTTGCACTTGGATCATTCTAACCTTTTAGGCTTTCAATTCGTCAACTTTCATAACAAAATAATCCGCTTTGGCATTCATTAAAAAAGACGCGGTAGTTTTGGCGAAAATGCCATTTTGCCCACACAATCAAATACTCAGTCATAAAAAAAATAAAAAAAAAAACCTAGTCAAGTCCCTTCGATTTAGACTGATGGTTTCTTGCCCAACCCCGTCAATTCCGTAGCCTCTTGTACTTCGTCATGAGCGGATCTACATTGGACTTTAAAGTTGGGTTTTTTTTTTTTTTTAACAAATTTAGGCATTTAGACGCAGAAGATTGAAAAATTACATTTGTAGAATAAAGAAATGAGATGAGTTTAATAAATTGATCGTAAGATAATATCAAGATGAAATAAATAAAAAAAAAAAGAACATCAAAATTTTACAAAAATTCACAGCTATATGGTACTCCATCATACAAAAATTCAAATATTAGAATTTTAAACAAAAGATAATGGAATAAACACAATTTCAAAAAAATTAAGAGAACCTGATTACACGCAACAATTTAAAAATAAATTAAAGAAAATAATAAAATATAGAAAATTAAGAATTAAAAAGAATTTTAAATTGAATAAAATTATTTATAATATGAAAAATAATTAAGGAATTTTAAAATTATTTCCAAAAAAATTTATAATAAAAACAAAATAAATTAAACAAATGAAAATTATGAAAATTAAACAAAGAATATAAATATTATTTAATTAAAAATTTTAAAAAATAATTTTAAATTTAAAAAATAAACAATTAAGAAATTTTAAAGCTATTTCAAATAATAATAATAATAATAATAAAAAACAAATTAAACAAAAGATATCAAAATTAAATAAAGAATATAAATATTATTTAATTAAAATTGAAAAAATGAATTAACAAAAAATATAAATATTGTATATTTAAAGTTAAAAAAATTAAATTTTATGATAAAAAGAAAAAAAATTAAAAATAATTTTAAATTGAAAAGAAAATTAAGAAAAAACCTTTGAACCGACTATAGTTGGCCCAAAAGGCTGACTATTAACAGTCGAATTGGCCAAGTACACAGTCAGCCAGATCCGACTATTTCTTGTCTAAAATGGCAAGAAATCGTTATTTCCGACGATATATATCTATATATATATTAAATCCAATAATTTGCCTAAATAATGAATAGTAAATGTTATACATATAATAATTTAAAACACGATGAATGAAAAATCAATCTTATAATCCAAAAAAAAAAAAAAAAATTACATTGTTGAAGATAATGCTGATTTGTGGTGGTCGGTGTTGAGTTCACTATGAGATGTTTATTCGATTGGATCTCGACTGTGGACTTTGTGAGTAATTTTATATTTCTTTTCCTCTCTTTTCAAATGGTTGGTAGAATATAAGTGTATTTTTGAGTTTTTGGTATTTAAGGGTGTGTTTGAGCCACATTACTTTGAAAGAATGTATTCTGTAATAGTAGATTGATAGATAATTTGTGGTTGAAAAAGAAGGAAAAGTTATTGATGTGATAGTAAATATTATTTTATTAAAGAATGAGTGGTTGGAAATGAGTAGAAGAATGAGAATGAAAATTTTAATGTGTATCAAACAACGCTAACTTAGTCTTTTATACCTTTTAACTATTTTTTTTTAGTGGTTAAATGTTAGTACGGAAATATGACCAGATTATTTTCTTGTATTTCATCCTATATATATACCTACAATTCATCAACTTCTCTCCCACCTTCTCTTTGCAAGGAATCCATTTTTTTATTCCTCCATTCATCCCCATTTTACTTAGGAAAATCAAACACGCAACGCCTCTCGCCGTAACAAACCTCCCAAATGGATCAAATTCTTCCCAAAAAATTTGTATTGGAGGCCGAAGAGGCCCAGTCGATCCGTCAATCGCTGAACCTCCCGTCGGTGCTCCACCTCCTTCCCCGCCTAGTTCAATCGGCGCAGTCGCTAGCCCGCCCGCCCATCTCAAATTTTTATGTCGGCGCTGTGGGTTTGGGTTCCGACGGCCGTGTATTCATCGGCGTCAATCTGGAGTTCCCGGGAGTCCCACTCCACCACTCTGTACACGCAGAACAGTTTCTCCTAACCAATCTTGCTGTCCATGGGTGTCCTCGGCTACTGTCTCTTGCTGTTTCTGATGCCCCCTGCGGTCACTGCCGCCAGTTCTTGCAGGAGCTCCGTGATGGCTCGTCCCTTGGAATCCTTGTCACATCCCATGTTGGAGGAAATCTCGACAAGGGTCCTTCCTTCAAACCCTTGTCTGAAATTTTACCGAATCCATTTGGCCCGCATGATCTTTTAGGTAAAGAAATTCCGCTTCTTCTTGAGACACACAATAATGGGTTCTCTCTGCTACCAAAAAATGCTGTATATGTGCACGAAAATTCGAGCAATCTTTGCAATGGTGAGTGTGAACTGTCGGCGGGCAATGAGAATTCTGTACAATTGAGCAATGGTAATTGGGAAAAGAGCAAAAAGGATGGGATCCTTTTGAGAAAAGCAGCATTGGAAGCTGCTAATAATGCACACGCACCGTACAGTGGGTGCCCTTCTGGGGTGGCATTGATGGATTCTGAAGGGAAGGTGTATAGNTTCTGGGGTGGCATTGATGGATTCTGAAGGGAAGGTGTATAGGGGGTCGTATTTGGAGTCTGCCGCATACAACCCTAGTTTAGGGCCGGTGCAGGCGGCATTGGTGGCGTATGTGGCTGGAGGCGGTGGTGGGTATGAGAGTATTCTGGCAGCAGTTTTGGTGGAGTTGGAAGAGGCTAAGGTGAAGCAGGAAGATACTGCAAGGCTTATTTTGAAGGCAGTTTCACCCAGATGTGAATTTACGGCGTTCTATTGTCGACCAGCAGAAAATGGATGTAAAAATCGTTTGTGATTTATGTGAGTTCAACTGTGTTAATATATTATATAATTGTTTGCAATTGTAGATTTCATCTAATAAATAAATTATTACTATTCTATTTAAGCTTTCATTTGGGTTTATTTCATCTACAGTATGATTGGAAACACTTCTACATCCAAGTTTCACTTTAGTACAAATATGTGAATGAATTATAAAAGACGCTGTCTTTCTTACATATAGTTTCTGATTTCATTCTCAAAATTTTGGAAAGGCAAAGTTGGTGATGACTACAACGCTGGGTAGCTAACTGCGGAGCGGATAACTTCTGAAAACATCTAAGTAGTATGCCCCACCCCAAGATGAGTGCTCTCCTATTCCGACTTTCCCAGAGCTTTGGCTTTAGGAAAAACCTCTGAATATAGAGCTGCTTGTCATTCCAAATCAGTTCCAACAGTGCATTTCTCAAGCTGAACTGTTTGTTAAATTATTTATATTCTATGCTGCACAAGTCTTTCTTTCAAAGTGTTCTCAATTTTATTTTGTGAAATAGAATTTAGGAAATATGATTGGCATTTTGGAAGCGGGGGAGTTTAGTGTGATTGTTGGTGACTAGTGAATGCTATTGATTCTAGGCTGGTCAATCAACTTTCTAACTAAATAGAGTTCGAAATATTGATTTTGGTGTGAATTTGTGAGATGCTAATGGTTCTTTTCTAGAAGCAAGTAGTTTAGTATTATGTAATGTTTTTGTCCTGAAAAAGAAAAAAATAAAAACCACTGACTGATTCAACTTAACATTCATAGAGATGAAGTCACTATTAGAAGTGTAAACGAGATGTCTGGGCCCTGTCTGGACTCTGTACTATTCAATTTACTTCCCTAGAATGTAACAATTTTTCGGGATAAAATTTGCCTAGGTAAAGGAAGTTACTGAGGCCTAAACTCCAGTAATGCAAATTTAAATTCGAGATGAAGATTTGGGAGAAATGTCAAGCCGTTTTATGTTCAGGTTTGCTGAAATATGGCATGGTTTGATGATGGAAGGAGTGTCAAAGACGTACTAATACTAGTGACACACATATCAGTTGGCAGGTCATGAAAACTCTCGTTAAACCACCAACGAATCAATGAATAAAATGAATGAAGAACAACTAGCTGAGGTTCTTCTCTTATTCTGAATTATATTTAGGTACATTTGTTCTTCATTTGCAAAGTGCACTTGTCTGTCGATAGTACATGAATATATAAGTTACAACAACCAGCTGTGAACCTAATGAAGTGCTTTTGCTTGTTTGGTTGGATCCACTAGGAAGAACTTTTGGATTTTTTTTCTTTGGCCTTACATTTTAAGAAGATTGAATAGAAGATTTAAGAAGTTCTAGACTTTCTAATATGTATCCTTTGCAACTCGTATAAGGCGTTTTTTCTTGAGTTATATGAGATGAAGTTTCCTATATGGTTCTGGTAGGGGGATTTTCATCTATCCCAATGAAGTTACGATTTGTTAGAAGCTCTCGAGATTTGAGTAATTGTGGATGATATAACTAACAAATATGTTCTCGGCGGATATGTTTTATTTATTAGTGCAAAACAATAGTAAGAAAAAACAAAAGCTAAAATGTTGTCCATTTCCTCTTCCACGGGTCAATTTGTTGGCTCCTCTTATTCTCAGCGCACAGGGGATTCCCAACCCCATATTCGCGATTTAGGCTACTCCCATTTCACTCGCCGTTACTATGGGAATCGAAAAACTATTTATTTGTGATGTCAAGAGGGAAGTTTTCATGTTTATTATTTAGTTGTAACCTGTTTATCCTACTCACGAGAACCTCAAGTCGGCCAGGCCCTGCCTTTAGCTCCATGGCTCTAGCCGGCCAGGGACAAGGATAGAAATGAGTTCCCAAATGCTTAGTCTATCAATGTATGGACTCCTAATGCCGTTGGATATTTTGCTAGTCTGAAAATCATCTTTGCATCTTTCACCAGAAGTTATTTATTGATGATTTCTGTGTTGTGAATATATAGTTGATAAACATTTTATACCTAATATGTACTAAATTAATGCTGTCCGGAGCAATTTGGAGCTGCTAAGCCTAATTTAGGTTTGTGTTCTTCGTTGACCTTCCTTAATTTCTTTTAATTATTTGAAGTTCTTTTCAATGTCTCCGTCTCAGTTATATTATAGGTTCTGACATTCTTTAAGAGAGTTTATCAATAATTTTCATGTGCTTCTTCTGAAGTGGGTGGATATTGAATCACCTTTCACTTTTTTGACTTTTACACCGTTGGAGAGAGACGTGTGAAAAGAATAATAGTTATGTTGTCAACACATGATTTTCATGTAATTCTCACATAAATTATTTTAAAATTTGTTGGTGATGATACAGCATCTGTGTTGGAATTCCAATCTTGAACGTTTTTTACCTTTTGCAAATTGAGAGACCAATCTTCCCATTCACTGTGATTCAAGATTCTATCTCCAGTGTTGTGTTAATTTCCTTAACTCGGAATATTTTGTATGTCGAGAGATGTGTCTTTGATAGTCGAATTCAATTATAATGGTAAATGTAGTAAGGTAAACCAACATAATCCAACATGACTGATCTCCTGCTCTTAGTGGATGTGAGATATCTTGCTTCTCGGTCAGGTGGCAATCCTAGGACGAGATCAATCCTGCCCAACTGATTATTATGACAAACCAAAATTACCCAACTCACTCTACAAGAAAAATTGTAGAAAGGGTCACCAACTTTTACAAAAAGTACAAATGGGTCCCATACTTTTACTTTTTGCACTTACATCCCAAACCTTTGCATAAATATGCAGCACAATGACCGTTGGACAGTTACATTTTGAAAGTATGTATAGTGCAAGCGAATAACTTTTCAAAGGGAAAATGGATATATTCATAGTTTTGGTTAGAATGAAAAAACAAAAAGCAAAAAGAAAGGAAAGGAAGAACCTTTTAAATCAAAGATTTGGGATGGGAAAAAAATCGCTTTATGGACGGATTAGATATTAACATCAAACCCAAAACAAGCCTTACTACCTGTTGAAATGACCAAAAAGGCTCCAATCAAAAGGACCCTTTGAATAAGAAGAGTGCTATGCCTCAAAAAGTTTTAATGTGAAAGTCCTACGAAAAAACTATAAGACGCTTAATAAAAGCTTCAAATAAGATGTGTTGCAGGATGTACCTTTTAAAACAATGGGGTTATCTATAAAGGATTTTATGTTCTTTTAACCCATGAATAAAAGAATGGAACTTTATAAGAGTGATAGAGTACCAAAAAGTTGAAGATATCCGAATTTTTTTCTTACTTGTTATCCTAGAACCGAGAATTGGATTGGTTACCACCCGTCTCTACTAATTTTTTTGTTTAACTTTTCAACCGAATGCAAAATTTCATCGATTCATCAAATTACAATGACATTTTCACACTCATCTAACCCATTTGTTAAGACCCAAAGTTGAAGAAAAGCGAATCAAATATGAACCATTTACTTACTGAATAAATTGAACTGCGACTTTGCCTAAATCCTAGCCTCATTCGACGAGACATCAAACATCGGTCACATGGCAACCAACAGCAAGCCTAATCAGATATGCACTCCACGCCACTAATCTACTTAATTTAGCCGAGGTCATAAATTAAGGTAGTCTAAGTGATGCATAACCTCAGCCGAGGTGCAATATAGATGCCGACCCTCCATGGCTTAGACGAGGTGCTATAACTTGCTATAGAGTAAATCCAAGGCGATAAGCCTCTTAATGTGAGAAGGCATCTTTTGTTTCACATATTTCAAGAGATATTCCGTACAAAATCATTATGTGATTAATTGATGCGACATCGTTGCATCGTCTCACGATCAACTTGTCAATCTATTTTTCAAAGGTATAAGGGGTGACTTTTTAGAAACCTTAAATGTTCCTATACCGTAGGACTGATGGAGTGACTCATAGGAAGAGACGCTTAGGCAGTTAGGATGAGACCACGTATATTTTCATTCGACGGTAGCTATTTCTCCCCTTCTACTATAAAAACTCACACTTAGTGTCATTTTAAAATAACACAATTTTACACACTATAGTAATATAGCTCTCATTATTCTCTCTATTTACCCTAGGTGCTCATCACTAACGTAGCTTGCATCTTTTGTCCACCTTAAAACCAAATATACTTATACAAGTTTATTGACTTGATCATCGAAGTGTTCGCGATTGCCTCCACCTTTAGAGAAGTCCACATACTCTTAATAGTTTCTCCAAGTGTGGAGGAGTTATACGTGTGGACGTGAGTGGGGCCGAGATCTATTGGCCACGCCATTCATGCACAAACCAAAGTCAACACTACACATTATCAACTTTCAATATTTCATCAATTGAACTAAAAATACCATAGTATATCAAATGAGTTGTACATAAGAAACAGAATTCCTAGAATGATAATTATATTGAAATGATTTTTCAAGATGTGATACATGAAAAGGAAATTATGCTTTCATACAGTCACATAGAAAGAATAATCGCATTCATCTAATTCTCTTAGGTTCCATGTTTCCTCTGCCTTCATATCTTTTCTATTGAAGTCAATGATCGTATTGCTATTCAATTTCCAAATTAGGTCAATCCTGAACAAGGCATAAGAGACCTATTCATCTCGAGTGAGATGATAAGGCCTAGAATTTTCAGAGGGCTAATAAAGAAGAGCTCGTCCCTGATGCCACCCAAATGTTTCCTCCTAAAGATGCAGTGGTACTATACAGAGTGGTGGAAAAATTATATTTGTTAAGATTTGGGTTCCATCTTAAAAGGTCAACCTTATTAAGATGAGTAACACAATCCTTTATAAGTTGATTTATGTTTACATCTTTATTCGATGTGAGATTCTATCCCTTAACATGTCCCCACAAGATGGTGGCTCATTTGAGTAGATCAATTTTGAAATTCGCATGCTCACTTTTAGAGTCTTAATCTGATCGAATTGCTCGTTACAGCTTAATGGGCTCTGATACCATGTTAAGATTTGAGATTTCATCTTAAAAGATCAACCTTAATAAGTGGAGTAACACAATCCTTTATAAGTTAGTTTATGTTTACATTTTTATTCGATGTGAGATTCTATCCCTTAACAATATTTTTTTCCTACGATGCCCTTTTGTTGGAGGTCGGGCTGGCTAGCTAGCATGACCCGAGCTCTGAGAGTTGACATGGTTGCACAAGACTTATTAAGGGATTTGCAATGGTGTAACAGAGAATAGCTAATAAGGTCATCTTGTCCTTTAAGATGGAGGACGAGTTAAAGACTATTAAGGCTAGCTAGGAGGTAGTTGAACTAGCCAGGTTTGAGGTCCTTTTTAAACTTGAATCTATGGATGTTGAAATATATCGGTGAACTAGGAGGTCCATAAATCTCTGACCAAGGCGGCAGCTCTGAAGAAGAGTATAGAGGCTTCGAACAACCACCAGAAAATTGATGTAGAGGCTTTAGATATTGCAATAAGGAGAATGGGGAGCTAAGGACCAAAGTTGAAGGTCTGAGGGAGGAAGTAGAAGATCCATTGAGGCAATTACAGTCTACCAGGAAAGATGCATTTAAAAATCAAATTGATGTCTCTAATTTGATAGAAGAATATGACTAGTTCGCCACTCGAGGACCAACTGGACTCACAAAGAAGTGCTTGGTCGAATTCAAACCTTTACCTGGACTTGGACATAAATCCACTAGTTTCAGAGTTTGAGGGTTTTGTCGGGGCATCAACTTCGATTGTTGGAGGAGGAGGCACAGGATAGACCCCAACTGACAATTCGCCAAATTTCAAAGTGAACCCAAATGCCTAAGCCCTTAACCTTTCGTTCTCTTTATTTGTAATTTTTTAGGTCTCAACTTATGTATTCACTTCTGCTTTATCAATGAAATGCCTTCTTTCCAACTACTTGCACCTTTACTTTTCAGAATTTTACAATTCATACAAGTCAATAATACTTTAGTTTAGCCATGAGTAGTAAATATACAAGTTGAACGCTTCGTTGCTTCACTATTTAATAAACCAAAGGACAATTCTGCTCTTATGTTTAAAGTAACAATTGTTCCAAATTAATAACTTAAAAATAATGAAAAGAAGGCTCAACCACCGAGTGACTTAGAACTTTGGTGGACACAGTAAGACTCAATCACTTCTATAATGACCCAATTACTTTGAGAAGTTTAATGTTTTGATAAACGTGTATTGAGTTATCGAATCACAATTGTTATTTACTTAGATGATGTGTGATGTCCTCATATAGCCCTTTTGATTGGGAAGACTTTATAAGTTTGATGCTTCATATCGTTTCATACATGGTAAGACAAATGGCTATACTCTTTTTGTTGGGATATGGAGACAATTCACTATCTCCTTGAGCAGTTTATACAAAAGTAGGAAGCAAGTTTCCTTTGAGAATTAAAAAAAATAAGAAAATAAAAGAAACAATGTTCATTTGGTGTAATGGATTGAAGATTATTAAATAAGATGGTATGAATGGTTCAACATTTCGATGTGAAAGTTGCACCATTTTAGTGTAATAGGTTCCTGAAAGGGTTTCTTCTAAAATTCTTCATAGAGTTTTGATCTTGATTTCAAAATCAAATATAGATAATGAAATAATCGAGGTTCGACCGAGCTAACATCTAGAAGGGGTGAATAGGTGCAATATGTGGAATTAAAATCAAACAAATAATAATATGCTACAAGTCACAAATTATTGTAGCTAGAAGAACAATAAATGTTTATGATGGAAAACCCTTGAAAAACTCGTTAATAGATAAGAAACATTCAGGCACTCTTTGCTAGTAAAAGATCCCTAGAAAAGATTTAACTTACAGATTTGGTCTAGGCACAACTAAAGCTTAGTAGACGCTAACCTCCAACCTGTAATCGCCGAAGAACTCTTCAATTGTGCACTCCAACACTTTCTAGAACTTCTAAACTTCTTTTCCTCTTGCAGATCACCAAGAACGAATTCGTTCTTCACAAACTGAGACTCCAGTCATCTCTCTCGATCTTCAGAACTCTGAAGACTATTTGGTAAATGATTTTTTTATTTTTTATTTTGTGGTATTTTTGTGTTTTGATTTTGTGGTTGAGTCAAGAGAATTATGAAATTGATGTTTGATCTTCAACATGATCTTCTCTTGAATGAATAAAGGTTCAACCAACAATAGAGATGAAATATGGTTTGTGTATTTATAATATAAAGTGTTTGAGGTTGTTTATGATTGTAAAAAGTCATCAAATTCCAAGTCTATTGTTTGGTCAGATGTACCGTCCATGTGAGCGCTTCCCTGGCGGACATCGAATGATCACTTCTTTGACTTAATATTTTTGAAATGACTTTGACTCCTTCCAAAGAAATTACCAACTCCCCCCAACTAGACCTTAATTACAACTTGATTAATTAACATTTTGAACACGGAACTTGCCATACACTTTAGACTTAACAAACTCACCCTTTGGCACTCGTGACAAAATCATTTATTTAAAAATTAAACAATAAACATAATCTAATTTCTATCAACCTAAAGACTCAAACCCAAAACTGCATTTCAATCGCATGTCATACCTATTTCTTGAAATATATCAACTAAAATAATGTAAAAACACGAGGAAACTGATAATAAAACACCTAATAAAGTACCTAACTAAGTCATATATAAAACATAAGTAAAAACATGTAGCACCAAAATACGTAACATCACTTGTATCAATAACTTTATAACTAAAACATGACAAATTGAGATAAAACATCAAAATAACCAAACTAGCAACATCTAAATATGATATTAGTATCAATGATTTTCATGTAAACAGACATTGAAAAAAAGCTCTCCATTATCTCTAAAATGGGAGAAAAACACAAAAAACTCCAACACTCTAGCTCCACCATCAAAACTACTAGATTCCAAGTGGTGGAAAACCATCACCAACAACCTCCCATACACCTCCTAAAATATCAACATCAGATTCAACCCTAAGCTCGGTAGATTTAAGTTTGAAAAATCTTGGTACAAATCCCAATGTAATCAAAACTCCTACTTTCAATCAGGATTTGGAGATGGACTACCACCAATGAACTTAGAAGGCCTAAAAACTCTTAAGGTGATGTTGATGAAGTCCAATTTGGAAGAAATTACAACATTGAAAAATGTAAAATTGAAATCTGATTTTCAAATTAATCCCAACATGTTCACTACCTCACTACACATGACTGATGGACGGATTGCCCATGGAATTTTGGACCTTTAACAGAAAATTCAAATCGATTAGACACTAGATGCACTAGTGGAAGGCGAATCAGAAACTGTCAGGAGTTTGGAAAATTGCAAATTTTGGCAAGTACAAGTATCCCTTTGGTTCACGCACATAATATTATGAATCTGCATGAAATTTCGATCATGCCTGCAAAAAATCAACGTCATTTGCCACCAGACACTCGTTCCGGCCACGGGAAGCCAACAACCGATTTTTAGTAGACGCGTTCCGATCAAGTGCCAACGAGATTTGTTTCAACAGCTTCTTCCGATCAATTTAGATCCATTTTTACCATCGATTTTCCCAAATGAGGCCTAGTTTGTGCTTAATTAAGGTTGAAGGACATATGCCATTGTAGTTTATAGCCGTCGGTACCTTTCTCAGGTGGAAAGGATAGGAAGTCATTTACTTAAGCAAGCTACAATTTATTCTTTGGGTACGGGTTCGCTGTTAAGGTACCATTTACACACGTGTGAGCTGACCATTAATTGACTGATATGGAGGAAGCCACAATGGCTGATCCCTACTGTATACACTTGTAGGGAAATTTTCCTACTGTAAGCCAACCATAAGAAAGGTATGTGAGATCTTTCATAAATTTGGTTTTCGAAGTAGCTTTGAGGTGGGTTTGATTGACATGACACATATACTTATACACCTTACAAATGATGAGGACTATAATGGGATTTTCCTTAAGCCTTATTTGTATATAGATGGATGTTCGACGAAGGTTCTTAAATGGACATTTGACTTTGAACCCGAGTATGAGACTCTGATTATTCCTTTATGCGTTTCATTTACTTTAATTCCTGTTCATTTGTGTGCCAAAGGATTCCTATTTGCTTTATCTAAGGCTATATGGACACCTTTGAAGATTGATGAGGCCATCTCTGATTTGAGACGACCTAGTGAGACTAAGGTGTTTATTAAGGTGAACTTGGAGTATAGATTGCCTGACAGGGTTTAGATTGAGCTCGGTCATAACCGTAGTTTTTGGTAGTTAGTTATATATAAGAAAAGGGCCGATTTTTTTCTTTTCTTGAAGACATTTGGGCCACTCCCCAAATTAGTGTACTTCGAGGATACCTACTGCTTCCCCAGTTGTTGTGTCTTTTCCTTCTCAATTTATTACTACTATGACCACTATTAGTAGGGTTGAGAAGGTTAAGGCAAGGTAATATTTGTTCAGTCAAGAATGCAACGAGCGCAAGTGTGCCTCATATGTTTCTCACTACTCCCATCGTAGTTCCTTTTGTGTTACATATTGTTTTATCAGCAATATATTCTGCATCTACATCGACAATGCATACTTCAACTCCTATTACAGTTGCTACAGAGACATTCATAGTTACTCCTAAGGAGGCTCCACCATATCCCCCTTCTATTATTGAGCCCACTCCAGAGGCTCCCATTGAGGTACACTCTCTCCCTATCATTATTACTACATTTGTTATTTCTCCTCTGAGACACCCCCCTGAGCCAACACATATTAGTTCTCCTTCATTGGGAACACTTACAAAAAGTACTCAGTCATCACAAGGTTCAGGTTCTAGACTACATAGTGATACATGGACGCTACCTCAAGCCCTTGCATAGGGGCTATGGGCAGAGATGGATTTTGTATGAGATTTGCGATTGAGGACTTTGTCTTTAAACTTTTTGGTGAGAAACCACAGTCCTAAATTCCTGGGATTCAGGCTTCTATTCCTTAACCTTGTCCTCCTACCACGGTTCATATTTTGGATAAGGTGAAGACACATATTCAAAGTGATATTGATGGTATGGGCATGGGAGATTACATTGGGAACATTAAGATCAACGTACATTTAGTGGGTGGTCTAGATTCACGTGCATTGGATTTTATAGCGACGATTACCATAAGACTAGATATATTTGTATTTATCCCAGCATATAATGGAGCATCACTCGGAAGGCATATTACACCTAGGCAGGCCCCTTTTCCAAACGATGACCCACTAGTAAGCGAGCTTGACTATGCAGACTTTTATGATAAGGACATGTTTGAGACCGGACATATGACCCAATCTATATACATCTACTGATGGTTTACCCACGTGAGGACCCTTGAGGCCTTTTCAATTACTCATTGTATTTAGTGCTTTTATTTACTTTGATTATATTGTCGTACTTTGCATTTGCTGGAGGTCAAGTCTATGTCCCCCTCATTTTATGTTTTTTTTTTTCATTTTATGATATAAAATAATCCACACTCATGGCCTTTGCGAAAAAAAGATATCAATATTATACAAAACACCAAACACATATCAATATTAATATTAAAATTCCAACTATTTGCTAGCCAAATATCAAAATACTCAATCTACTACTCTCCCTAAATCAATATTACTAACCCCCTGAAATAAATATATTATCACCCTTCCTTTTTGTCATGAATAACTAAGGAGAACACGCAACAAAATCATGAATAAGAAAGGAAGGAATACACTACTTATGCAACACCATGTCATGAAAATTCAAATCACGTGATCACATGAATAGTTATTTGATTACTTATACATGTATAATTCATGAACAATGAACTCTTCCCACACAATTTATTCTAAACTTATATGGAGTAAATTTTACTGGAGACCCATGTGTGGAAAATGCAATTAATATCCTATGAACAAAACTAAAAGCCTTAAATTTGTGAGAAATGACATGCATAAGAAATCACTAACGAATGAATATTTTCCTTATATGTATGTATCTATATGTATATGTGTATATATATATACACATATATATATATTTACTCTTTTTCACATCTTATTTGTAGCGAAATTTAGGCCGATGACTCTTAAGTCAAATAATTATAGGGTACCAGATTTTGAATATCCTAGCATGCTTAGTCATTCGAGTTATGAAAGCTACGAAAAGAAGTATAAGATGAATCATTTTCTTCATTGATATGGAATTTAGATCTTTTGAAACTCGTTATTCGTATAGGGAATATACTAGAGCTTAATTCAGTTAGTTAAATGTCAATCCATATTCAAGATCACTCCACCACACCGATGACCACCAACCCAAATCTCATACACGTAGTCAAACTCACTCACAAGAGTTTAGTGTGTACAGTGCAGATGATACATGAAGAAAACTATACCAAGTACTTTAAACAAGTTCTAACAAGTCTATGGAAACTTTATTTACCGTTCATTTATTTTACTAATATTTGATTATAAGATAACATACTCAATCACTTCAAATTTTTAAGTCATCAAAAATCCTTTCTCCTTTTCTTTTCTTTCATACATATGAACATACATATGTAGACACCCTAAACTTGTAAATGCATGCACTTAAAGACCTACTTAAAGAGGTACACATAGCTCTTACCTTTAAGAGCAACATGAGCAATACCACAATTCAATTCATCATTTTGACTTGTGAGTTCACTCTTTTTAACACAAATCTTCCTAGAAGAAGATGTCATCTTAGTCAAACAACTCATCATTTTTGTCAAGTGACTGATTTGATTAGTTAAGAACCTAATCTGATTAGTGATGGTTTGTTATTCATAACCAAGAGTTTGCAACACCTAAGTCTTGTTTGACACAACTCACCACAGTAGTAACAAGTGAGAATAAACCTAAGGGTAATACTAGGTTTCAAATTTTGGACCTTAGGTTGTGGAACCCTATGTTGTACAAATGATCTTTATTCTAGGACTCTTACACTCTTGGTCTCAATAGAGGTAGGTACAAATGTGGTTTTGGAAGATATACCAACATGAGAATTTGTTTCATTAAATTCTAAACCTCCCATACTTCCAACTAGTTTGTACAATCCCAAGATGTTATTGAGCTTCTCAAGTCCACTAGGAAAAGAGCGAATTTGTGCATTAGATTTCTCAAGATCACTTACAGGAGCCTTAACATAATTTTCTAGGTAATCTTTCTCAAACATTAACTTATTCATACAACTAGTTGATTCTTCAAGTTTGACCTCTAGTATCTCATTTTTTAACTCCAGATCATGCAGCTTCTTAAAGGTAGAGCTATTTACCTTCTTAAACTTAAGACTCTACTTAAATAACTAGTTATAAGCCTCATATATATCCTTTTCATCATTAGATCCTTCCTGTGAAGAGTCAGATTGCTCTAAGCTCAACTCTTTCATTCTTTTCCACATGTTCACTCTTAATTAAAGAAGTAAAAGACAAATAATTTAAACCCTCCTCAACATTAGAATTTCACTTTGATCATCAGAGCTAGACTTGTCATCAGTAAGAGTAACATTCATAGCCTTACCTAGGGTTTCCATATAACTTGGGCACTCAACTCTAATATGTCTAAACCCATGACACCTAACAAATTGGGACCTCTTCCTGGCATCCCTAGTATATATCCTCTCTTTTATTGTTCCTATATTTACTATAATCACCCTTAAACTTCTCAAAAGGTCCCAAAGAATTTTTTGAATTTCTTAACAAAGTAAGCAAACTCGTAAACTTTTCGTGTGTCATCATTGGTCTTGTCACTACTCTTCCTTAACAATTTTGAGGGATAAAGACTTATTTTTCTTAAACAGTGGTAGGATAAGTTCTTATGTTTGGAGAGACCTTACAAGTTCTTCTATTTTAACTAGATCTAGGTCTTCGCTTTTCTCAATAGCTGTGACCTTAGGTCTAAATCTTTAAAGTATAGATCTTAGAACTTTTCAAGCAATTTTGGTCTTGGGAATTTGCCACCTGAGTTGAAACTAGAATTTATTATGTCATTCAATTTCGCATAGAATTCATCATTTTTCACCGTAATTCCCTCAAACCTAATGATTAACATCTGTAACTTAGAGTTTTTCACAAACTTAGTTTCCTTTTGTGTGATTTCTAAAATATCTCAAACATTTTTAGCAGTCTCACACATAGACACTTGTTTAAACTCTTTCGAAGAAATAACCATAAATATGACATGGACACCTCTACTATTCCAATTAAACTCAACTAGTCCAAGTTGAAATATGAGTAGGAGTAACTACACCATCAACAGATGTAGATGGGACTCTCCAACCCTTTTTTTACAGTTATCCAAACTCTCTCATTCATAGATTTTAAAAAGATGTTCATTCTAACCTTCTATCTAGTGAGCATAATTATTTCTATCAAAGTATAGAGGAACAGATAATTATTGACTCATCTAGATAAAATTGGTGTCAAGAATCGAAATTAGGCTTTGATACCAATTGAAATAATCGAGGTTTGTCCTAACTAATGCCTAGAGGAGTTGAAGATGTGTAATACGTGGAATTAAAATCAAAGAAACAATTGCATGCAATAAGTCACAAATTATTATATCCAGATGAATTTTAAAATTAGTTTAAACATTAACAGTCAATCAAGCATAAATACTAAAACAGTAAAGTAATCAACACTAAAATTTGTTTTGAAGAAAAACCCCTTGAAGGACTCTTCAAGAGATAAAAAAAAACCTTCGGGCACTTCTTGTCTGTAGAAGATCCACTAAAAAGATTTGATTTACAGACTTGGTCCAGGCACAACTAAATCTTAGTATACTCTGACTCCCAACCTGTAATCACAAAAGATCTCTTCAATTGTGTACTTCATCACTTTCTAGAACCTCTGAATTTCTTTTCCTTTCGTAGATTACCAAGAATGAACTTGTTCTTCACAAACTAGAACTCCAGTCATATTTCAAGATCTTTAGAATTCTGAAGACTATTGGTTTTTTGATCTTTTAGTATATCGTATTTTGATCTTGTGGTTGAGTCACAAGAATTATGGAATTCATGTTTGATTTCTACAAATGTTCTCTTGAATGAATAAAGGCTCAACCAACAATAGGGACGAAATATGGCTTCAATATTTATAATATTAAGTGTTTGAGGTTGTTTATGATTGTAAAAAGTCATCAAATTGTGATACGGGGTTTGGCCGATGTATCGTCCGCTCGAGTAGTCATCTCATGGATGGCGAGTGGAGGCTTGTCCGCTCGAGCATTTCCGTGGCGGACATCGAATGGTCACTTTACTGCTAGAATCACTTGAGTGCTGCTCCTGGATGACTTTGAGCGTTTCTACCCAGACCTGATTCTTTTTGAGCTGCCTTTGACTCCTTCCAAATACAATCCCAACTCCCGACAACTCGACCCCTAATTACAACTCGATTAAATGTCATTTATGGACACGGAACTTTTCAATACACCTAACGGATAACTCTTGTTTTTGAAATCCCTTGATGAACAATAACTTCTGTTCTTTAGACCAGGGAATTTCTGGAAAAAGTAAGGTAGAAGGGTTTTAATCTCGAGATCCAGGTGAAACTAGTGTCGGACTCTTGGAGGTCGTTGCAGTGATCCAATATGGGCATATATTCAGAGCCCAAATTTGGAGCTAGAGTTGATTTTGGTTTCTGAAGCTTTCGGTATTTGGGGTCATCTATTAATCTGTTGATCACTATTGGAATTAGGTCTTTGTAATTTGCGATAAAATCCAACTAACTTATTTTAAAAACAAATATATATATATATTTTTTTTTGGGGTCGATGATATCAATAACTTCTTTGTTGGTGTCCTCTTCTGTGATTGTCATCGATAATAATGAACGGGAAATGCGTCGGAGATAACCGATAATGCTTGTATCTATAATACCATCCAAAATCACCAAAAATAATTGATTTCCATCATAATTATCTCAATAATACTGTTGGAGATTACCGATGAAATTTTTGTTGGTGATTGTTTGCTCTATTTATTTTTTTTCACTAATTTTTCACTATTGTTTTTGAAGAGGGCCACTTTCAGCTTTGCTTGATTGTTCAGTTGTTAGCCTAAGGATATTGATTTGGGCTATATCTCGAGTTCAGTCTCTCTCTAAAATATTCATGTAATAATTAACTCTCGTTTCAATAATTGGAACCACGAATTTCAGGTAGTTCGAAAAATTGTTTTGCCTTGAATAGCCAAATAGTTACTAATACTAGATTATGGACTTGAGCAGTGGAACTAATTGCCATTTCATTAGTTTGGATGGTAATGTCCTACACTTGATTTCTAAGTCTTTTAACGTTCATTAAGTGACATAAATGCTCTCCACGTTCGATGAATATATTCCATCCAATCTATTGGGGCTTCTTTTTCTCTTACCCATTTTGTAGTTTTTCTCGAAGATATCAACAACGAAATTAATGAAAAACAAGCTCATTCAAAGGAGCCTAACCTCCCATGCAAATAGAATTATCACAATCAAACTCTGAATTGAGATTTCCCTATTGGTCCATATCATTTCAGAGCAAGTGGATCCTGCTTGAAAAGTTAAGCACACAAACGACCCTACATCTTGGCTAGCCAGACTAGACATATTTGACAAATAAAGTGTGGCCATTCGTTGGGGAGATTCTAAAGTTGCAGAGGCTTGGTTTGATCAAGCATCCAAATATTGAAAGTGAAATCCAATCTATGAAATAATTTGATCTATGGATGGCATCATTGTAGCAAAAAGCGTAATGCCATAGGATTTATTACTACAAGGCATAGAGGGGAGGGTTCAACCCTGGACAGACAGTGAAAACTTACCAATTTCAATTCTATTTGATCCATTCGGTATGTTTTCCACGTTAATAGAAAAAAATAAAGCCTATCTTTGTATTGGCTAAAGGAAAGGATCGTAATTACAGAAAACCGCATGGTTCAATGATCTTCTATATATTTTTTCAAGTGCTAATTGTAGATACTATTTTATCTTAATTCGTGGAGTTTAAATAGAGCAAAAATACAATGTACTCCCAACTAAATAGCCGCTACTCAACTAACAAAATTAAATATTAAAAAAACAAAAAAAACAACACACACACGTCAGGTTAGGTCCCCCGGAGCACACAAATGTATGGACGAATAACTTGCGCAAAACAAAATTTTTTACAATAAATAAGTACTTCATTTTTCTCGAATAAAGTATTGACACGTAGAATCAAAATAGCCAATGGTAGTGAATAAATCAGAAAGTTATATGGCATAAAAATACATTTCTATTGAGACAATAACATTACTAAAAGTATATTAACAAAGAATGCAGCATGATTATACAATAACTTGCTTTGCTTTAAGCTAAAAATTTGCAATTACACAAAATCAATCTTAAAAAACTTGAAAGTCGAATCGTGTTCACCCGAAGATTCTAAACATAAATGCATCTGTATGGACAATTGCTTGAATTTAAGGATTTACTATGTTGCTGTAGATTCTGCTTGCTTCTCCTTCGGGACGCAGAGACTTTCAAGGTTGAGATCCCCGACACCTCTAGGAGGACCAATGCTACAACGAGCTGTGTTATGTAACACGATGGCATCCTTTATTTTCTGAAACTGCAAAAAGGTACACAAAATATTCATATTTATATTAAACCAACAAAATGTGGATGTTTCCCAGATTGCTAATAACCAACTGGAGCGACAAAACTCTCTTAAGCAACTGCCGCTGTCACCCGAATCTATTTTTAGTACACTCATTGTTTAGACTTAAATGAACCAAATTGATTTGTCGGTTCAGTTTCAGTCATATGAAACTCCACCCGCAGGGATGGGTGGTGCAATTAACAAGATATTAGATAGCTACTTTTCTTCAGTTTCTACATGAATGATTTCAAATATTATTACCCCTTCTGGGATTGGTCGCTCCTCAAACCATTACAAAATGAAAACCAATTGGTGCCATCAGTCAGTAATCTAGCAAAATTCAAAATTTAAGAAGAACTTCCCAAATCTTTAAGGGCTAATTTGGTTTGTATTTCAATTTTCAGTTCAATTTTAGTTTTCTGTTTTAAGATTGTTACAAACGCGTTTGGTTTGTTAGTTTGAAAAATTATTTCTCAAAAAACTAAACTAAAAAAAACGTTTGGTTTGAAATAAAAATAAAATAAAATTGTTTTATGATATTTTATTTCATGAAATTTGATTATTTAGTAAAAATAATAATAATAAAAGTATTTAAATATATTATCAAGTAATATATACATTTTAAGTTTATAAATCTTAAAATATTTTTTCACTACAAAAGCAAAATAAAAATAAATAATAAATTGGGTTCAAAATATAGGAAATAAAAATGAAAATTAATGATCTGTATAGAGAATATTTTTATTTGTGTTCATTTAATTTTTTTTTTTAGAATTTTTATTTAAATAATCATTAAGAGTTTAATCAATTTTTTTTTTATAATTATTTTTCTAGAAATTATATTTTCAAAATTTATAGCTTTTTATTCTTTAGAATTTATCAATTTTATTTTTAGAATTTAGTTTATTTGAATTTTAGATTTTTAAATTTTATTTGTTAGAATTTTATATTTATATTTTTAACATTTTTAATTTTTAAAATTTTAATTAAATGCTCGTTTTCCATGATATGAGTTTTATATTGTAAGTTTATCCTTGTTTTCGAAAATGCATTTTCAGAAATATTAGACCAAACACGTATTCAATATTTTGCAAGTCCGAAAATAGCGAAGCAAGCACATTCTAAGTTATTAAATACTTTGAATCACAAGATTCAAATGAACTGTATTGAACATTAGGGGTTGAAATTAGATCACATTCAATAAGCAAAAGCTCAATCAAGAAAGCAATGTTCTACACAATTAAATTTACTTACTTTTGCAAGAGAACAAGAGAATGACTCCAGTTGTCCATCTGCTCCTCGGTAGAAGTGGAAATAAGGAAGAACCTTTACATTCAAATTCTTGCACATAGGTTTGTTTTCATCAAAGTTGACTTTCAGGAACAAAATATCTGGGTGTTCCTCTGCTGTTCTGCAAAGCTGATAATCAAAAACACTATTAACTCACATTTATTTTCTTGAGGTCTGGACATCACATGAAATTATTTCAGTTCAAATTGAGAAAGTTGTATTCTTAAGAAAAGAGATGATGATAATATCTTGGTGTTCATTTAAAAACTGAGGTGTATTCAATTAATTTCGAAATCTCAGTGTCATCAAGAACAATATCATTATGCAACTATGGCAATTAAACTGTTTTGTAACAGTTTTGTCCTCCATGCATATCTTTAAAAAAAAGTTCCAAGTTACATCTAAACTTTGCAGCCCTTGTTAGATATTCTGTCCGCAAGATCGGCCATTCTTAATTCACGGGAGAACAGTAAGATTTATTGAATTAGCTTGTAATCACGTTATATGCCCATTCAACAAGTAAAGACTGGGCATTAAATCCCACACTCTCTGAACAGGTGTAAGAATACCAAATCAAGCCACTCTATAATATTGGAGATTAGCTAAACATTAAACGTGCAACATCTATACATCCTCTCGCAAATAAGCTAACATCAAATAACATGACATCTGTTAATAGCTGGTTTTGAAACAAGTTATGGGACCAACTAGAAGATTCAGCAAACTTTTACCCCGGATCTCTGTTTTACAAATCTAAGGCTCTAGTTCGGAAAATATTCCTTCCCTTAAATGATAAGACTTGAACCACAAAGAATTTGAATTAGAAACTTTTACCAAGATCACTTAAACCTTGAAGCCAAGACACTCTAGAAGAGGTTTATTTCCAATCTTTCACACGCTAAAAGTAGAAGTTTTCACGAGTATAATAATTTCTGATCTATCAAAGGCCACATGTTGATTATATTATAGCTGTTATATGTCACAGCAAATCACTGGACGACAGATGTTGACCTATGTTTCAACAATATGAATCAAATAACTCCAGGCGCATACTTTATTAGCTAATTAACTATACTGCCAAGTAGAATTGGAAAATTTACTAGTAAGAAGTGGTTATAAGTGCTTATAACCTGAGTCCTACGAAGTGTGTGGATAAAAGTGGGCATTAGTTGTGGGTTCTAAAAAATGTCGGGATAAAAATATGTTTAACCAACTTAAAATCACCTTTGGAAATAGTGCTCGGCAAGAAGCGCACCATGTTCCATAGAACTCGACAATAACTAGTCTGTCCCCAGCCTCACTCAAAGCATTTAAGAATTCTTGTGTTGAGTGAACGTCAATCATATTGGGGCCTGCATTCCTTTCCCACCACTTGGGCCGCTCAGTTTCAGTGACAGTTGCATGTACCTTAGTAAAGCACCAGCAAAGAGTCATAATTATACTTAAAAAGATGAAATAGTATGTGATTACAACAACTTACATGCACACAGAAAAACATGCAGAAAGAGAGAGAGAGCTTTCAACAAAATAGTAAACCTTTTCAGTGAAAGATCATAAAACAGATAACTGCCTAACTCTAATTGCGAAAATGTAGGATGGACAGTAAGAGAAACATTAAGCCCCTGTTTGATCTACATTAAAATTTTTCATTCTCATTCTTTTACTCATTTTCAACCACACATTCTTCAATAAAATAATATTTTCCATCACATCAATAATTTTTCCTTCTTTTTCAACAACACATTCTCCATCAATCTACTATTTCAAAATACATTCTTTCAAAATAATGTGGCTCAAACACACCCTAAACTAATTAAGGGAAAACTGGCAACAGGCCCTTTGTTTTTCCTTCTCCAAGAAGTCCTGAAGAAGACCACCCATCACCACCACCACCACATAATTTGTTACATTTTAACTAAAATGTACTGACTATTGCCTATTTCTCTATGAACAATTGCAGATTAAAGCAGACGGGAAATTTATGAATAACTGTTAAGTCATTTAACATTACTAACATAAAATATAAGTCCTGCAAATCTCATAATGGATGCTGAATGCATCATTGTCTATCATTTAGAGCTTACGAGGATCAGAAAAGAGCAACACTCAGTTTAACATGTCTACAAGAGCAACTAGCCATTTCTTTTGCTGCTTTAGTGGCAACATGAAGCTTTGAAGCAAAAAATAATGAAAAAAATATTCTGAAAAACTCCAGTTGCTCATTTTCTTATATGTTGATAGATACAGATCATGGGGACAGTCTAGATCTTAAAGCCATTTTTTCATCAAATCGTTAACACGTCTTCGCTGGTTGTGGAATCGTAGCTGCAAAAGGGAATGGGATTGAAAAAGAAACAAGATGATGAGGGGGGTACTGTAGGCCAATCACAAAATTTTTAAACGTTGTAGTGAAAGTACTAGATGGTTATATCGTTACGAGTCAAAATTCTCCAGCTGGATTATAAGACAACAAAATGTGTTAGCTTTTCAGGATGAATGTTTGTTGAAGGTTATACAGTATTTTTTCTAAATTTATAACCAAGTAAAAGGCACAACTGAATGTAAATTTGTCTTGACTTCATCTACATTCCAAAAAATGGGGATGTATTTTCTCTTTAATGTACGGAGAAAAATCTCACAGAAACGAACTAGATCAAGTCAAGTAAGGTCCCAATCAGAGAACCCGCTCAATAAAACATGGAAGAAAACGTTTGCAAGATATACAATCTCTTGGACTCCAACGTGAATATAGATGGAAAATGACTGCATATTAAGCTTGAAATCTATTTCCGAGGACTTTTGCCAGGTTTTGGCCATTACGGGGACAAAAGCCAATTTTGGTTATTTCGAAAGCAAAGATTGTTAGATATGGATTGCAGGATTCGACAATTAAGGTTTTACTCATATACAATAAAAAATTAGAGACATTTAGTAGGAACCTTAACCATCCAAGTCTTAAAATTTCTCTACAGGTGAGAACTGCTAAAACAACACCAGAGCACAAAAGATGTTCACAAAAGTGTACAAAAAGATGACGACTATGTATCTCGTCTAATCCACTTATCCACTTATTTTAAACAAGCAATTTGAAATACATTGCAATTGTGAATATCTTTTGGGCATTACTTGATACCCTTCTGGTATAGTTTCATCAGTATATACTTTATTTTGATTTCAACAAATTGTAAAAATGGACAACAAAAAACAAGTTTGGTATATTACTTCCATTATCTACCTAGAAATTTTCTACTTTATGGACAAAATAGCAACAACTAAGAATGAACAAGATCCTTATCAACTAGCACAATCCAAGTAAATCCTCCCTCTACTAACTATTCTACCAAATCGCATCAGTCTTATGAGTAGAGACCTAACATGACCCAATCGCCTAAAACTTCCTTTCACTTATTTATACTCAAACCCATCTTCACTTATTGAAACATATGCTCATTTCTCATCTTATTCATCTTAGTATGGCTGCACATCAATCTTGCATCCTCATTGCTGCTTCAATCCCTTAATTTATCCTCGATCAGCCCCACACTCATTTTATTTGTGCATATACTCATTCTTTATCCATCTTGCAGTCTCATTTTCTACTATAATCCTCTCAAGAACATCAGAACTATAAGCATAGCTGGTCTAAGATCTGGTATGTAGATTTTGCTTTTAACCTTAATAAAATATTCCTAACTCTTGTAGCTCTTGAACATTTCATGCGACCCACTCTAATCCTATGCATTACATCTTCTCCAATCCTTCTTTCCTTTACACTAATAGAACCCAAATACCTAAAAATGATCACTTTTTGAGACAATATGATCATCTATCGTATTCATAACTCTGCTATAATCCTTACTTCTCCAACTACTAAATGAGCATTGCATGTATTTTGTCTATGACCTTTAGATTCCAAAGTACTTCTCACTTATCATTTAACCCCTCTGTTGTCTCCTCTGTCAAAATTATGTCATTATCGAGCAAAATGCACTCAGAATCATCATCTTCAATAAGTCTTGCAAGCTCGTCCATTACTAGTGTGAAAAAGGTAAGGATTTAAGGCAAAGCCCTTATACAAGCCTAATATCATGGACTCATGCGAAAAACAAAATATTCTTATCTTACATTTTTAAGATGATCAACCAGGTCACTCTCATTAGATTCTAAAATGTTTTGCTCATAAAATACAATGCCTCTTACAATTTTTCACTTATTGTGACTTATACTTGAAGACTATATCATTTTCCTTAAGCTATGTGATCCATTATGATCTACTAACAGACCTCCACCATGGGAGATTAAACAAGTCAGAATGAGAACTGAATCCTCCCTTATTCAATTTTTGTTTACTATCTTCTGTCCTCCATTTTCCTTAAAGATCTTACAAATATTGTGCAGATACTCGGTAACTTTATCTACGTTTTGGTTCTGAACAACTCCTGGATTGGGTTTCGATTTAAACAACTCAGGTTAACACAAAATGGATTGTATTGCAAACTTCAATCACTAAAGAGAAAAATTCATTTATTCAGCAATAAAACCTTTCCTGGATCAAAGTGTACTAATTATTATAAGTATAAAAACCATCTAGCTTGTACTGGCCATATTAGAATAACATAATATAAAAGATATCAGATATTACTAAAAATTTGAAAAAATAAAAACGTGTAGAAAAATACAAGAGAGATTCAATTAGTAATCATGTGATGCACCCAAGAATCAAGAAATATATTTTCAGATACACTTAACTAACATATGAAAAATTGAGTAACCTTAACAAATAATTCCTGTAAAGTTTCATCAATAACCTAGAACCATCGGCAAATAAGTTCACATATAAACTAATTTTACCTCAACTCAGACCATTTAAATACAATGATGTGAGCATAAAGATCATTTTTCAGTCATCTAAACTCAACACAGTTAAACCTCCACAAGAAATTTTCTGATAAAGTTATTTGATTCGTTAGGGCGATAAATTCATTCAAGAAAGTTTAAGTCCTTACCTTAAAAGTTGCCAATTGCTTGCGGGCTCTGAAGCCAATTGAAGAAGAAGACCCACTAACAGAGGAAACGTCTGAAAAAGAAACCAATCCTTTACGTAACCCTTGATTTGGTGGAAGAATCGATTGAAAAGAATTAAATGACGAAGAAAATGAAGTCACAAACGAAGAACAGAAAACATCGCCCATTTCACAAAACGCACCCAGGATAAAAACCTATGTTTCCTCTTTAAACCCTGTGTATGTATGTGTTCTACAATTGGGTTATTTTCAAAATCACTTTTTCCCCGTTGTTCAACAGTTTTCTATATATATACGGTGGTCTGGTGCGTGTAGGTAAATGTTACATCAACGAAAAATAGAAAGCAAAAACCAAAGCCAATAATGCTTAGATTTTTCTTTTTTCCTCTCTGAATTCGTGTTCTTTGTGTGTACAGTTGACCCAGCCTGGGGATGGGGAACTATATTTGTGTGAACCAGAATAACGTAGGAAGGTAAGCGGAAATTGGGTAGGTATATATTTCATATTTGGCCTCGGTTTTTTCAATCACATATTCTATTATATTCATAATTTTTATAATTTTTTCTACTAGATATAATTCACCAAATTTTATCAAAATTTATTTGAAATCTAATTTTTGTCCAAATTAAAGAGTGGCTAAATTTCATCAATAGCCAATCAACTTTAGTGACTCGTCAATTTAATTTCAAATAGTACCACTCTGACATATTATGTCAGTCGTCTCTAAAACTAACCGATCCTTATATTCATAATATTAGATTTTTAGTTGTATTGACAATCATTTAGACAAAATAATTATTATAAAATAGTTTTAAAAGTCAATTAGTTTATTGAGGTGTTATATAGATAAACTATGAGTCTTTGGGTTCGAGTATGGAATATGAAGAAAAAGTCGTTGGATTTACTCTAGTATATCGCCTAGCTGATGTTCGAGTGGAAAAACAGAATTATTGTCGTCTGACTGTCACTTGAGCGACGATATTTTTCGAAAATCCTAGTTCGCGAATTTCAAAAGTTCTATATATCCTATATTACCCAAATACATCTTATTATGAATACCCGATGCTTATTATGTTTTTGTGAGTGGTTGATCATTATTTTCTACCTTCATTTTATTATCCGGAAATCAATCAACTATTCTACATCTTGAGATCAATCAACCACAAGTTGGGAAAAATATCAAAAATCATATAATCCAAAGCACATACTTCTTAGATATAATCAGGAATGTACATTCTCAATAGTTTTCAGTGGTTGCTGAAGATTGAGAGAAGTTAGACCAGAAGCATAGGAAGAGAACAATAACAATGTGTTCTTGGTGATCCACGGAAAATAGACAATTTCGAAAAATCGGGAGCAGGCGTGATTAAAGCACTCTACATCAGGTTTTGGAGATTGTAGGAATTAGATTAGCAAGTCTAGTTGATTTTTCTATTTCAAATCATATGTAAGTTCTTATCATCTATAGTGGAAGTTACTAGCTTGGCCCCGAAGTTTTTGATCCTATAATGGATCTTCTCTATCGACAAATCTTGTGTTATTTACTGTTTTATTTATTATTGTTGTAATTTAACATAGGATTTGACTTGATTGACTAAAAATCTGAATAATTAAAAATTGACTTGTTACTTTTAATTGGTAATTTTTAATTACACATTATTCACCTATTTACCACCATCTAGGTGATTTTAGGGTCGAACTTTCAAGTTGTATTGGAGCCTAAATTCAATTTCTGATCCTAGTTTTCTAGATGAGTACTTCATTTTCTATCTCGCCATATTTTGATGACAGTAACTATGTCTATTGGAAAGTTAGAATGAGAACATTTCTGAAATTAATGGATGAGCGTATTTCGTTGATCGTGGTAAATGGTTGGATTGTTCCTTTTAGCACCGTTAATGATGTGTCACCCCCACTCCCAGAGTACAATTGGAATAGTAAGGCTTTACATACTTTACTTATGGCTATGTCACCAGAAGAATTTAGGTGTATGTCTATGTGTGAGATTGCTAAAGAGGTTTAGGGTTCTTACAGACCACACATGAGGAAACTCAGGCTGTTAATTACAGATGTTGACCAATAGATTTGAAGAGATTAAGATAAAGGATGATAAGAACTTCGATAACTTCTATGTGAGTTTGAATGATATAGTTAATTCTAACTTCAACTAAGGTGAGAGAATTCCTGAGCCTATGATTGTCAGAAAAATCCTTAGATCCTTATCTGAGAGATTTAAGCCTAAAATCACAGCTTTAAAGAAAAGTAAGGACACAAATGCTACTAAGGTTAAATAATTGGTTTGATCTCTCCAAACTTATGAACTAACATTAGTTAATCCAAAGAAATCTAAGTCTTTGGCCTTGAACACTATTAGGGATGATTATCATGATTTTTCTAATTCGTAATTACTTAATGATGAAGAAATAACCTACTTTATTAAAAAAATTCAAAGAATGTTTATAAATAAGAAGAAGACTAAAGTGATATAAATGAGACCCAATTGAGTCTAGAAAGAAATCTAACACTGTAAGATGTTATAAGTGTCAAGATCTTGACCACTATAGAAGTGAGTGCCCTAATGGTAAGAGAAATTAGGGTAAAGCTATGAATGTAACTCTTACTGATGATGAGTCTAGCTTAGATAATCAAAGCGAGAGGTTCACTCACGAGGACAGTGAGAAGTTTATGGCATTCACTGCTAAGATTATGAGTGAATCTGATAAGGACAGTGAAAATGTTGAGAAAGTAGATAGTGGTAAGCACTCTCAGGAAGATTCTGAAGATGAGGAAAAGATTCATGAGCTTATCAACAAATTTGAGGAGAGTCTTAAAATTAAGAAGGTGAATACAGTCGTGCTTAAGAAGGTTAATGCACTTGAGCTAAAAAGAGAGAGACTTATGTATGACCTTCAAGAGTCAACCAAAAATCTTAGTGAGTTAAGATTAGTGAATGAGAACTTAGAGGCCGAGATTACAACCTTGACAAGCGGCCTTGAGAAATTCAATGCTCAAATCTAGTCATTCTTGAGTGGATATTAGAAACTAAACAGTCTTTTGAGGTTGAACAAGCCCGCTGGGAACAAGGGCGGTCTTGGATATAAGCAGATTGATCGTAATATGGTTAGTATTTCAAAAACCATTTTTGTCCCTATCACCCACCAGCCTGTGCATGTTCCTAATCCTAAACTTAAGAACAAGGGTATTGTAGGACATGTGCTAACTAGACAACATAGAACCTACCAACCTAGGAATGGATATCAGCGACCACATAACTTTGGACCTAGGTTTATCCCTACTTATTTCAATTGTGGTAAGTTATGATATATAAGCTGTAGGTGTCACAAATTCCTAAATAGAAATAGAAATAGAAATTTCACTAGAATTAGAAATCAGAATTTTGATGGCTAGATTGACTTTCTCAATAATCAAGTGAGTCATTTGACCAAGTTAATATACAGTTGACTCGAAATAAGTTTTTCACTAAACAAGTCTCGGTTAAAAAGAGTGATCTGAAAATTTTTGAAATTAATCATGGTGATCTTAAAAGTAAAAGCATTTGCATACTTAACTAATTAGGTTTTTTTGTTGCATGTTTATTCTCATTAATTATGATTCATTCATTATTGCATGCATCTCATTTTAATTTTACTTTTTAGGTAGTTTGATTTAATAAAAAATAAAAGGGAATAAAACTTTTTTTTCACTATAGCATGATATATAATTTACTTGAATATGTGTGTTGTAACCAAGTTTGAGTTTATTTGATATATTGTATCATATTGTTTATTACTTTGTTTAGATTTATGTGGAGTACTTAGTATATATTTCTTCATGTATCATTTGCACTGCACACACCATGATCTTGTGAGTCAATCTCAACCGTGTGTATGAGATTTGGGATGTCCGTCATCTGTTGGTGATGTGACTTTGAACATGAATTGACTATAATTTAGTAGATTTAAATTCTAGTATATCCCCTTTAAAGAAAAAAAATATTTCATAACTTGTTTGACTCGAGCAATTAAGCTCGAGGGGTTTCTCATAACCTGAGACCCTATGATTAACATACTTGGGGTCATCGACCCAAAAGTCATTATATGGGTCATGTTAGTCTCTTAATGAAAAATAGTCCACACATAAGATGTTAAAAAAAATTGAAAAGAAAATTGATGAGCTTAAAAAGAAAAATAGAAATTGTGCGAAAATGTATATATACTTAAATTTAGAAAGAGAAAAAGAATAATATACATGAAAAATGAGTTTCATTTATAGGTCATAATATGCATTATTGGTTTGATTTTCATTATTAGGAAGTAAATTTATTTAACAGTGATGTTTAACATGTCATTCCTCACAAATTTAAGGTTTGGAGTTTTGCTCACAATGAATTAGTGACACTTTACATACATGAGTCAATTATACAATTTACTCCATTTACATTTGAACTGAGTATGTGAGAAAGTTTACTAGATCATTGATTATGCCACTTTCTACTGCATCTTTGAGTTATTATATATTGTTGATATAATTGCCTTATCATTTGTGAATAAAAGAAGGAGAGGTAATGGGCATTTTAGTAAGGAGGAGATGATAGTATTTCAATCGTTAACTTTTTTGAATTTTGATATTTTGTGATATTAATGTTTCAGTTGGTGTTTTGGTTAACATTAGTATTACTTTTCAATTTAACTACCATATTTATGATGTTCTGTTTCAATTGTTATATTTTCTATTTCACATGCTTTTACTCTTGATATTTGAGTTGTTGATTTTAGGAAACAAATTTCAAGGGATGTATGAGACATTCATTTCGTTTGTCTGGGTAAATTAGTTTTGTTTTTACTTCCTTGACTTGTATTGTAGTTTTGTCATAGAATGTCAAAGAAGGAGATTGTTAGGATTTTAGCTATATTCACAATTATTTAAACTAAAAGATTATTATAAATAAATGGATTATTATAAAAGAATTGAAAAAGTTAAGGAATCTTTAGGCCGTTGTATAGATGATTTAAAAGTTTTTGAGTTCGAGTATGGAACATGAAGTAGTTGGATTTACGCTAGCATGTTGCCTAACTGATGCTCGAGTGGAAAAAGCAAAATTATTGTTGTCCACCATCGTCTGACTCTTGCTCGAGCTACACACTTGTCGCTCTAGCGATGGTATTTTTAAGAAAAAAAACCTAATTCACTATTTTCAAGAGTTTTATATATATTATACTACCCAAATATCTCACATTATAAGTACCCAATGCCCACCACTTTTTGTGGGTGATTGATCATTATTTTCTACCTTCATAATATTATTCAGAGATCAAACAACAATTCTACTTTTTGAGATTAATCAACCACAAGTTGGAAAAAATATCAAAATCATATAGTCCAAAATACTCACTTCCTAGATATAATTATGAATGCACTTTCTCAATAGCGTCTAGAAATTGCTGAAAATCGAGAGAAGTTGGACCAAAAGTACATGAAAGGTACAAAAATAAAGTGTTCTTGGTGATCCACGAGAAATAGACAATTTCAGAAGATCGGGAGTAAGTGTGAGTGAAATACGTTACAACAGGTCTTGAATATTATATGAATTAAATCAGCGAGTCTAGTTAGTTTTTCTAGACTGGATCGTACTATACGTTCTTATTATTTATAATTGAAGTTATTGGCTTTGTCCCAGAATTTTTAATCGTGTAAAGGATTTTCTCCATTAACAAATCTTGTGTTATTTACTGCCTTATTTATTATTGTAACAATTCAACATATGATAACTTGATTTGATTGACTAAACATCTATAACAATTAAAAAATAATTTGTTACTTTTTATTGGTAATTTTTAATTCCGTGTTATTTACATATTCACTCCCCTCTAGATAATTTTAGGGTTGAAACTAGGGATGTCAATATGGCTAGTTGGTTTGAGCGGCTCGAGCTCGACTTGGGAAAAGCCAGGCCGGGCCTACTCGTAGCTCGGGCCGAGCCCCATTATGGGGCGTCGGCTCGAGCCCCGTGTTATGGGCCATTTTTGACTTGTGTGACTAAAAAATAAAAAATAAATAAAAAAAAAGCTTACAGCCGTAATTTTTTTTTATATGTTAATATTTAGTTGTTATTTATAATACGTATAAATTGCACAAATTTTAAATTCTTTAAAAAAATTTTAGATTTGTCACGAATAAAAAAAAAACCTAGCTAGCTAGTCTCGGTTCACTAAAGCCCGAGCCGAAAGTTTTTGGCTGAGCTTTTGCTCGGCTCGACTTGGACAAAAAAAAGCTAGAAATATTTTTACTCGAGTCAAGCCCGAACAAAAAGTTTCAGTTCGCGGTCCGGCTCGTTGACACTCCCAGTTGAAACTTTCACGTACCATAATTAATATTCCTTGTAATCAGTACATAGTACCATAAAAATGAAAATGATGAAAGAGGATTATGGCAATATCTTTAGAAATATTTTTTTTGTTATTATTATTTGAACACTTTTCTACATAGCATATTGATAAGTTGGAAAACCAAGATCCAATTATGGTATGATCATAATGAATCAACTTTTGTGAATCTGTTAACTACAGATGATGGAGTTGTGAAATTCAAGACAATATATTGAAGTTTAATGTCCAATTGAAAATAAATTAGGAATTCAGTTAAGATAAATTAAGTTTAGTAACTCAATTGTGATTTCACTTAAAATTCAGTGGTCGCAGACAAAATTTACCCAAACAAGAGATTTAGTTTCGGTTTTGCCTGTTTGTTAGATCGTGGCCCAACGCGGTACGGATGTGTTTGGATGCATTTAAGAGTCTATAAGTACATTCAAGCTTGATCACCTCGTTCAACTTAAAAAAGGGAATTTTGCTTCAACGAATAGGACATATGCATCGTGTGTGCATTTTTATATTTGTAGGGAAAGAAAATAAAAAGGAAAATATTGTCCGCATCTAGGATGTATGAAATTCTAACATGCTGCTATTGGAAACTTCAACGGAGTTTCTTAATTTTTCAAAATCATCATCATTAGCTTTGGCACTATTCAAGGAGGACATGTGTTTACCATTCCTTTCGTCAACATCCAATTCATTTTTTTCAATCTTTTTTCACCCATCAAGAAACAATGCCCTATGGGGATTTTTATTATTTTTTAGAATAAATGTACAACGTTGTTTTACTCATTATGCACAAAAATAATAAAAAAAAAAAATATCTTTACTCGTTCTCCATTTCCCCCACACGCTTTGATTTTGACACACGCAACTCCATCTTTAATCTTTATCCATTTTTCCACTCAACCAACCATACCTCTTTACTCAAATTTCCCCATGCAAGATATCTCATTTCTTCTTTTATCTTTTGAATTTTATCACCAACGATACTCTCTATAATTAACTTTTATCTACAATATATAAAAGGGCAATTATATCTACATCATCATTTTTGCTAATAGTACCATATTTTAATTTTAATGAAGGTCCTCAAGTTTTGCTCATTTTTTACTTTTATCCCTAACATTTTTCATTGTATTTTTATCACCAATCTTCTATTAATTTACATATTTTATCCTTGATGATAGTCAAAATATCCGTTAGAAGGGAATAAAAAGTCTTATTTTTTCCCTCATGTTCTTAAATAAGCAAAATAAACAATGAATGTAAAACTTCAACAACATATTTTCATATATTGATTATATATTTGGAATAAAATTTCATAAGAGACATGATGTCATTATCAATTGAAATTTAAAACTAAGAATGCGATGAAAAATTGACGTTAAAAACATAAGTGTGAAATGTTTAAAAATAAAATATAAAAAATAAAATTATAGACCATTATTGCAATTAAGAAGTTAAAAAATGAAAAAAAATTGCAAAAATGAGAAAATAAAATTATAGATATTTCTTTCGATTATAACGTGATGCAGTAACACAACCTTTCGTGTGAATATAATTACCCCATATCAAGTTTTGAACAAGTGAGAAACAATTAATTTTCCATTTTATATTTATATTTTTTCTTTTGTGAATAATGTCCTTAGACCATCTACTTAATGTTGGGGTTAGAGCAAGTAAATATACATGATCATTGATCGGTTTATTATGATACTTGTAACGAAGACCGCTTTGATCATATATTGATAATCAATGGATGAGATTGCTCGAAGATGCTTCAGTTATAACAAAAATTTTAACGTCATAAGGACATACGCTTTTATATGGTAATAGATGTGGTCCAAGTGGGAGATTATTAGGTTTATTAATTTGTCGTGGGCATACATATGTAATTAATTGTGTATAAAATTATCTTAAAATTGAACCCAATTAAAGTGATCTAATAAATAATTAAATTTTTTATTTTAGGGCACTAAATAAGTGTGAGCCGAAATATGTGTAGAGACCGGATCCATTTGGGTTGTATTTGATGATTGATCAAATACATATGGAAATAATAGGGTTATGATCCCCAATTCATATGTGATTCTCATTTTTTGTATCTTCGTATCAGCAGAATAATACAAGAGAAAATATATTGAAGAGGAAAATTCAAAATCCACAATCAAGAAAAATGATTTGAACAATTAAATTGAAAAACAAGATAATTAAAATTATGGACTAAGAAGCCAATATCAAGATCAAGACCTCAAGAACCAAAAGTTCCAGTAATCAAGATTCAAGATCTGGTATCAAGATCCAGTAATAAAGAATAATTCCTAAAAAATTAAAGTATGTTCCGCATTATTATTTTTCTTGGTGATTTGATATGGAGGATCTTGACAATCAATCAATTAGGTTTTCTAGTTTTATAAAGTTTCGTAAAGTTTCAACAAGTGACATCAGAGTCACTCCATGTTAAACCATTGAAAATAAAGAAATAATTTTAGGCTTAAATTCATGCTTTGAATTCCTCAATTTTGGAATGTGAATTTTAATCCCAAATTTTAAAATTTTACGATTTTGGGAATTTTGAATTAACAAATTTTGGATCAAGTTAAAATATTTGAATTCTGCTTTGGATTGAAGTTATTATATTTGTAAGGATTTGTTTGCACGGAATTCAAGAATTTCCTTTTCGGAATCAGATGCAGCTGTGAAAAATTTCATTCATGGTTGAAGGGATTTATTTTAATATTTTAAAGTTAAAAGTGTAATGGAATTTGCAAACGTTATAATTGGTTTGTGATGAATTAAGATCTTTCATTTAAATGTAAATCAAGATACGAGGCGGGTAGCTGTGCATTACGCCAGCGCTCAGCGGCGCTAACGTTTTGGTCATTTTCTCTTCATTTTTTTTGTGATTAAAACAAAATAAAAAAAGAATAAAAATATAAAGGGAAAATCAATTTCACATCTTGGTACTTAATATTTATTTCAAATTAATAATTTTCTAAAATAAATTAGTTGAAACAACATATTACCAAAGTAACATCTCTTACCTAAATTAATTAATTTAGACTATTAAGAATGTTGTGTGTATGTAATTCATGCGTGTATTGATTGGTCCAAAGGAATATTAATATTTGACCGAATTATTTACGCACATATGGTGGTAAATATATGACAATTGTACAGTTTTCTATTATGTGAACATTGAGTATATCCAAAGATAGATTTGATGTTTTACCGGAATTATTGTCAATATTTGATTACTACACCAAGAGTGTCATTTAAAAGTTGGTATTTTTGTTCAAAAATTAAATATCAATGTTGTGCTTGGTCTCTTGTGATGTGGTTCACCATTATTTAAAATTATTGATTGTCCAATACGGATTTTCATGTGAACATGTTAATTAAGTTCTCTATTCGGTTATTCCATTTACTTCTATAATATCTGCCAATATCAATTCAATTCCCGTGCTTGAACTAAAGTTTAAGAGCTAGAAAGATATCGTTTATATTGTTTTTGACGACATGGATCTAGACCTTGCGTTAAGGACTGAACAATCCACTACTCTTGCAGATAAGAGTTCCGCTAATGAAACGAAATTCAAATTAGCAGGATTGTTCAAATTGTATGAGTCTTATGATCATGAAGCATAGAATTTCAGTAACACCCAGAGGTGCTCAAGTAACTAACGACAAGGAGTTTCTTAAAGAAATAGAAAAATGTTTTGTAAAAGGTAATAAGACCGAAACTAGCATGCCTTTGGCATCCCTACTCCCACACCGACATCACACATTTGCGAGGGTGCATGATTTTTTAATGACACTGGGTGGGATATACGACATTTACTACATGTTCTTCTTCCTCTTATGGCGATACAGATAGGGACTATACTTTTATGTGCAGGTTCCCCGAATCACATTGTTTGGCGGGATACATCGGATGGTAGCTTCGCTACCAAGTCCGTATGGCTACTAGTACGTACAGGATGTTAGTGTCAGGACTCATATCGATTACCGTGGAGCTCCATTTTACAGTTACTGTCTTATTCTTTTGTTGTAGATGTGGTTAATCAGAGGAGGATTTGATGCCAGTGTTTTTCTGAGACTGAGACTATAAGTCACATATTCACTAGCAGTAACATTTTCGATCAGGTATGGCAACATTTTGGGGATATTTTTCAGATTCCTATGAGTTCAAGCAAGGGAAACAAACAGAGGTTCCAGAGATGACGATATTCTAGATAGTATGTTCATTGTGGACATATTCACATTATTATTCCTCTACTGATATTTTGGTTTCTTTGGACCAAGAAGAATGATGCAAAGCATAGAGGGATTCGCATGGAGGCCAGACGTATCATTATGGAGGGTTTATCACATGATCCGTTTCTTCATGAGGAAAGACTGTTTCGACCTGTGCATTGATGAGGGGATTTGACACTTACACCTATCTTTAGTATTGCTTTGGACCCCTTCCTCTTTTTCTTCCCGTTCTGGTTTGGTGGCGCAGTCCATCAGTCGGATCTGTCAAGGTCAATATTGATGGATGCGTCAAAGATGGTTTTTCGAGCGGGGAAGACATCATTAGAGATCACGCAAGTCAATGTATTAGGTTTTTCTCAACTTCATACGGATCGTGCATGATATTAGAGGCAGAGCTTAGGGCTATTCTAGATGGAATTTTACTAGCTAGAGGACTCGGCCGTTCAAACATTTGGATCGAGTCAGATTCTGTAGTGGCTACTCGCTGTATCACTAGAGGAGGAGGACCATGAGTTATTCAAGGCATCCTTAGACATATCATAGTCATTATATCATTCGACATAGACACATTTTCCCACATCTACAGATAGGGGAATTAGGTTGTAGATGCTCTTGCTGCAAAAGTTTGGGGTCATGACGATATCAGATATATGGAGCAGCTGACCTACCACGACATATTAGGACACTCGTACAAATTGATAGACATGGACTGCCCATCATTAGAGTATGATTTTTTTATTCTTTATCTTTATTTTTTGTCCATTATTATTTATTTTCATTATAAGGGAAGTAATACTTCCTTATTTACTGCTTTCATTATTTCCTCATGTAACTACGGTATTTCTCCCCCACAAGTGATGACATATTAATGAAATCTTGAAGATACCGGCCTCCTTTAACAAAAAAAAAAAAAAAACTACATGCCTTTTTGGCGAATTTAGTTTCACTAAAGTATAAGGGTAAATAAAATATAAAGGAGTATATTATGGAGATGTCTCATCTTGCTTCAACACTAAAAAATATTAAAGCTTGAGTTGTTTGATGACTTGCTCAGCATTTAGTTTTTATTTCTATTTGGCTAATTTAAAGTCAGTTACAACCGTCAAACGGGAAAGTGGGCTCTTAATGATCTTTTCTGTATTGTGTGCAAGAAGAATAAAGTCTATAGCAAGAGAGAACTAAAAGTACTCATTTGACAAATATCTCAAATGACAAGTTAAAGAGTAAGGAAGCTGAATCTGGCTTTGTTAAAAAATAAAAATAGTAAAAGCCTGAAAATGATCAATCATTTGGCTATTACTTTTGTGAAACTTTGGAACATATGAAGAGAAACTGTACTAAATATAATGCTTAACGTGTAAAGATAAGTACACTTCTCACTTTGATTTGTTTTGGGGTTAATTTAATTTCAATATCAAAACACATTTGTTGGATAAATTCAGGTGTCACTACTCACATAAGTGTGTCTATGCGAAGTTGCATGAACAGCTAAAAGCCAATTGATGTCGAAATATTCATCTACATGTGACGATGTCAAATAGGTCAAAGTTAATGCTATAGTGACCTTAGGTTATCATTAAAGGCTGATTATTATTTGAATTTAAAATGGACATTTGCGGTATCATCTTTTAGATGAAATTTGGTATCTATTTTTACATTGGACAAATTTGGTTACTCTTGTTTAATTGGAAATAATCAGTTTGATCTTTTTCTCAATTCAAATATTGTGAATACATGTTCTTTATCCGGTTACGATAACCTATATCTACTTAATACGATTGCCTTATAAAAAGAAACCTTGCATGTGAATTAACATGGTATTAAACATAAATTAATCTATGAGAATTTTTCTTCGTTATGACACAAGCGATTATGTAACATCTCTCAAAAAGGAATTCTTAATTTCCTTAATTTTTCTGACTTAAGTGTTAATTTTAATTACATTAAGTGAAAACCAACTAATATAAGGAGATTATGTGCCAAAAGTACTTCGGACATCTTAGAACGAATTCATACGGATATATGTTGGCCATTCACTTCAGTTTCTTGAAATGGTCAAGAGTAATTTAGTATGTTCATACACAAATTTTTCTCACTATAGCTACCTATATCTCATCTATAAGAAATCCCAAACACTGGACATGTTCAAGGCATATAAGGTTGAGGTTAAAAAAAAACTTTGTAAAAGAATTTAACAAGTCAGATCTTACTATATTGGTGAATACTATGACAGATATGACAAATTAGAAGAATAATGTCTAGAGCCTTTTGTTAAATTTCTAGAGGATTGTGGAATCGTTTAACAATACATCAGAATTTCTCTAGGTAGAAGCACTAAAGATTGAGCTTAAACTTTCAACAAAGTTCCAAGTAAAGCAATTATTAAGGGGTTACAATTTTTTTTTAAAAAAAGATCTCACTGTTAGGTCAATTTTAGAAACATGAAATTTTCGATTCCTTGAGAATGTAAAGTTTGCAGCGAGAGATAAGATTATAAGGTTAAGGATTTTATCTTGGAGGAAGAGTATATATATATTTCTTCTGTTGCAATTGATAATGATCAGAAGCAGTGACAAATTCTTGTTTTAGATTTTGTTCAAGAAACAATTTCGGATCAAGATAATATTATAAAATCCCATATACACAATCAAAAGATTGTTCCAGAAAAACAAACTCAATAACCTTAAGAACAATATCATCAAGGAAATCCACTATGAAAAGGAGAAATGAAATTTCGGATGACTTTACAGTCATTCTCCAAGAAAATAAGGATGACTGGATTGATGTAAGAATAACTAATCAATCAACTTTCATCAAGTCATGCAAAAGAATAATTCTAAAGAGTGGATTGATGCCATGCATAAAGAGATAAAATTCATAAGTAATAATGACGTTAAGGAACTCATTCCATTGCCTGAAAGTGCGAAACTCATTGGTTGTAATTGGATATTTAAAACCAAGGGGGATTTGAAGGGTGATGTGGAGAGATATAAGGCTCATTTTGTTGCAAATGACTTTACTCAAAAGGAAGATGTTGACATTATAGAGACTTTTTCTCCGATTTATATGAAAGACTCTTTTAAGAGTATTATGGTATTTATAACACACTTTGATCTTAAGCTACGTCGATGGTTTACAAATTAAAAAAATCTATCAATGAGCTTAAGCTGGTTTCTCGTAATGGTATCACATATTTCATTAAATAATTATCTCATTTGGTTTTGAGATGAATCCGGTTGATGATTGTATATATCACAAATTCAGTGGGAGTAAGCATATTTTTTTGGTAATGTATGTCGATGACATACTGCTTGCGTGCAATGATAAGCTTATAGCATGAAACCAAGAGATTTCTGTCATGAATTTTTGAAATGATTTTTTTTGATGACGCCTCTTTTGTATTAAAGATATAGATACACATGGATCGTGCTCGGTGTATTTATTAGATTATCACAAAGCTGTATCGATAAGGTTCTTAAAAAATATGGGATATCAAGTGATACCCTACAACTAAGGGGGAGAAATTTAGTCTCACTCAATGCCCAAAGGATGAATTTAAAGCAAAGCAAATACAGAAAATTTTGTCTACTTCAGAAGTTGGGAATTTATTGCATGTTAAGTTTGCACACATTTGGATATAGCATTCATTGTTGGAATGCTAGGCAGATATTTAATTAACTTTGAGATGAATATTTGGAAAGTAGCCAATTATGTTATTCGATATTTACAGAGAACTAATGATTACATGATCACATTTATAGGAAAATCAAACCAATTGGAGATCGTTGGATATTGTGATTCTGATAATGGAATATGACTGCATATTATTGTCACTACGCTGCATATTTTGGATAGATTTGAAAGATCACTTTATTTTTTCTGTGACACTAGCATGTTTCTATCATAACAGGAGTCTATGACGTTAAAGTTTATAGACATTAAGTTACTAGTTGTTAATGAAAGAATTCAGAGGGATTAAATTTGTATAAAGTATATTAGGACAAACTTTATAATCTTGGATCAATTTACTAAATGGCTACCACCGAAGGTCTTTCATGAGCATAATACTCACATGAGTGTTATATCTTTTGATGATATGCCAGTTTAGTGAGAGTTTGTATTCGAAGATTGTCTGTTTTAGACACATTTTCATCCATTGATATTTGGTTTATTTCATAAATAAAGTATTCAGTTCAGTTCCACTCTAATTAAAGTTTATGGTTGATCTCATTAAGGAACACATCCACACTTAATCTATATTATTTGATTGTATTGATATACATGATCATTGATGAGTTTAGTTATGATACTTGTTACGAATAACTCTGATGCTATATTGATATAATCAATGGACGAGATTGTTCGGAGATGCTTCGGTTATGATAGAAATTTTTTTGACATCATAAGGATATACACATTTATAAGGTAACATATGTGGTCCAAGTGAGAGATTGTTGCGTTTAATAATTTTTCATGTGTGCCTACATATATAATTAATTGTGTATAAGGTTATCTTAAAATTGAGCCCAATTAAAGTGATATAATAAAGAATTAAATTGTTGGGCTCAAGACATCTAAATAAAGTGTTGGCCGAATTATGTGTAGAGACTGGATCCTTTAAGGTTGTATTTGATGATGAACAAAATACATATGGAAACTATAAATAGGGTTATGGTCCTCAATTCATATGTGATTCTCATTCTTTGTGCCTTTCCATCAACCCAAAAATACAAGAGAAAGCTTATTGAAGAGAGAGATCCAAACCCCACCATTAAGAAAAAGGATTGGAGCAATTAAATTAAAGAACAAGATAATTAAGATTATGGAGTAAGAAGCCAATATCAAGATAAAGATTCAAGAATTAAAAGTGCTAATAATCAAGATTTAAGATCTAGTAATAAAAAATCATTCCCAAGAATTAATGTATGTTCTACATTATTAATTTTCTTGGTGATTTGACATGGAGAATCTTGCCAATTTATCTATTAGGTTTTCTAGTTTTATAAAGTTCCAACACTTAATTTACATTGATTTTATTTTAAAAATATTATTTCTTCCATTTATATTATACCTTAATAACATTTTATATTATAATACTTTGGCCATAAATTTAATTTTCTTTTTCAATTATAAGATGAAGAGTCATTTACTAGTAATCTAATTGCTGTAAAGACAAATAAATTTGGACATTATTATACAAAATTGAATATATGCATGAAATTCATTATTTACGTAATAAAGTACGTGGTATAATACCTTTAATTTCAAATTAGAAAAGAGTGTTTACACAAAATACATAATAACATTTAACAATTATTTTATATTATTTGGCAATTATCAGTTACCACCAATTATCTAATTTAATGCATGCTATGAATACAATAAATTTGAAAATTATTATACAAAAATGAATTAACAATGTTTTACACCTTATTTTATGAGGCTCTCATTATTGGGCAATAGTCAACTAGATAATAGCAAAAATATTGCATAAAGCCTACATATAATATCACTTTGCTTTCCTAGCTTAATCGAGACCATCAACTAAGGAAGTTAAAGTGAGCTAAGCGTTCCAACTAAATCAACATGTAGAGTCTGAACCTCCATGTCTGAGACGAGATATCACCATCTGCTGCAACATATGTCCAAAGCGATGAGCCTTCATTCCATAGGACATCTTCTATAGCTTCATCTCATTCAAGAGATCTTCCATACGAGATCTTTTGTACTATTGATTGATTTGGCATATCCACACAAGACGCCCCTCAATCAACTTTTCAGTCTACTTCTTGCATATCGACTTAGACTATGGGTATTTACTTTTCATAATCATTTAATGCCACATCAACCTAGGATATTAGAGGTAACATCTATGAGATTGACTCGTCGATCGTTAAGATGAGATCACGTGTCATCCATCCAATTGTAAAAACCTCTCATTTATACTCTAAAAGCTCAAACTTGGCATCATTCACAAGTAATGCAATTTAATACTTTCAACAGTAGCCGTGCTTGATAATTTTTTGTCTTCAAACTCGATTATCGTGCACATTTTCTTGGTTCTCGTTATCAATCGACTAACTTGATCACCAAAGTATTTGTACTGCTTCTCCCACTGTTGGAGAAGGCCATGTGCACATTACTTTTGTCCAAGTGAGCAGAAGCCTAGCGCGTGGATGGGAGTGGACTCGAGATATGTTGGCTATATTGTGAAGAGAGAGTCTAAGTTTTACTCGTTTTCAACCATTTGATCCAGAAACTTCTAATATCAAAGTGTTGTAAGTTCTTCTTGAGAAAAGGATAAACTTAGGAGAAAATCAACACAAGAAGACTTCTTTTGAAAAGAGGTGTCTCAACAAGATTAATGCTAACGAAGATGTTAAAACCTGCGACGAGTATAAGGAATATTTATGAAGATGAGCCCATTCGGCCTATCTTAACCAATACCAATCCCATAACAAAAATGTGAAAGGGTTACTACTCGCTTTACCAAAGAGGTGGCAATCGTAGCTGTCAATACAAGAAACATCATTAAGCAAAACTCCATAATGTCTTCCTCAAACAAGTGCAAATGCAAGTAGACATACATATGCGTCTCAATATGCCTTATTGAGACTTTTTCCAAGGCTTTCTAGGCCCATTAAGGAGCTAGTAAAGAGACAAGGATGAAGTGAAAAATGATAGACCACAATACTTAAGAGGTAAGAGAGATATCGGCACGTTGAAATATATGTAGAAGTCAATGTCTCACAAAATCGTCCTAGAAGCCAATCTACTGAAGATCCATCCTATAAAAAAGATAACATCCCTCCTATTTATGTATGAAATGAGAAAACTTGATAGGTCCACCAGCATCTTCGATAGGTTAAGAGTCAAAGCACCTAGAAATATGCCACATGATGAAATGTTTAGGAATAGTCTACAAAATGATGACTTACCTAGTAATAGACGGGAGAAGACATCTGTCGAACTGGTAGTAAGGAAGCAATCTGTGAGCCTTTAACCTACCAACTGCAACCCCGCTATGAAGAAAACAAGGAGAAGGGGTCATTGAGGTCTTATGATCTAGATGATGATGACAACTTCCTGAGATCAGGGAAACCTATGTTCCCCCAACTTTATTATTTCCAAAATGCCTAAGTATAAAGCGGGAAGTAATCTAGAAGACCACTTGAGCACATACAAGACCTAATTGAGCTTAAGATGAGCCATACTAACCTTGAAATGCAAAGTTTATAGGAGAAGCAAATAGATGGAACAACAAGCTTCGTCCCAAAATTATTAGGAATTTGTTGGATCTAAAGATATAGTTCGTCACCTTCTTCGTGTCTTCAAGACTAGGACTAGCTCTAGTCCAATACCTCCTTAACATGATGCGACAGTAGGTAAAGTCACTAAAAAGACTTCACCGAGAAATTTGTTTACTACGAAGATATCTCTGGCGAAGAGGCCCTCTTTGCCCTCAAAGGAAAGCTCAACTTGAACACCATATTCTAGAGGGATGTTCGCAACAAGAACCTAATCACCTATGAATAATTAGTGGAACTAATGAGATTTGAGATCGTCAATAAAGAAATAATCGATTATAGGAATAGTGGTGGTGGTGGACTGTCTCTCCCATGCTGACATAGAGTAAGAGGCCCAACTTCCCACCTGGTAAACCAACAATGGTACTAGTATGGACAATAACACATCATCCCTACAATAGGTTGGGGCTATACCACTATGGTACTAAATGCCCTGTTACCTCTTCATTATGACGATGCTAGTCTAGCGGCTACACACACTAAATGTTTTATCCCCAACAATCGTTCTGCTATAAGACTAGAGGTGGCAGGCCCCAATATATTTTTAAGGACACAAGGGCCTATTCCATGTTCTACCATACATATGCGTCTCAATATACCTATTGAGAAAAGTGAGAGGCAGAAGGAGAGCCTATGCCTAGAGATGGGTAAAGGTAAAAGAGAGAACCCTTAAGGAATGTTGAAATGTCTCCATTTGAGAGATAGATGAGAGAGACCTTCCAATGACTAGCTATTAGTCAACAATCAATCTTCTAGATCAAGAGTAGTAGAACCCCTCACCTTCACTAAAGAAGATACCTTTGATGTGCACTATCCCTATATTGTACCTTCGTGGTGAGGGTAATAGTGGCCCTCAATGGGTTGAACTGCATACTGATGGACAATAGAAGCTCCATTAACATTATCCTTGGAGCTATATTTGACCAGATGTTAGTCGACCACCCATTCATCCCATGTCCAACCCACTATTCAGATTCACAGGTGATAGCATCATTTTAAAAGGAAAAATTACTCTTGTTGTTAAGATGGAAAAAGAGCCCCAAGTAGCAAACCAATATATGGAGTTCTTCGTGGCAAATAATAAGTTAGCCTACCATGGAGTGTTGATGAGACCAGCCTTGAAAGAACTATATGTTGTCACGTTCATACATAACTTGTACATGAACTTCCACACCAATCATATCATAGCCACCATTATAGGCAATCAAATTGAGGCCGATAAAAGCTACATCAACTTCCTAAAAAAAGCAACCAACCGTGAGGTCAACATGATTATAATTGAAATAGAAATTATTGAAGCCCCTAAAGAAGGGGAAGATGTTGAAATGGCAGATCCTTTATCAAAGGATGAAGACCTAGTTGAGGCCCTTGAAGAAGGGAAAGTGACGATGAAAATATCTAACGAAGGGATAATATTTGATAAATGGCCCTTGCATTACTATGTCCGATTCACAAGCAGCCTGGTAAGAGCTCAAAAGCTTTTTGGTAGACTCCAAAGACATGACGAAGTTTTTTGAGGTAGCAAAAATCCTTTCAGGAATACGAAAGCTATCATCAAAGAGTTTTTGTATAGAAGTTACATGTTTTTTATTAAAGGCACGGAGATTTGGTTGGCATTGATCTAAAACTTAGTTGCTATTCCTTCAAAATTGACCATAATTTTGTTCCCATAAGCAAAATCATATGAGGTTCTATAAGAGGAGGCCAACAAGCTAGTAGCCAATGGCTACACCATTTAGGCCCACTACCTTAGTAGATCTCTAACCATGTCTTAGTGTTGAAGCACAATGAAAAGTGAAGAGTTTGCATAGACTTCTCCAATCTAAATCAAGCATGTCCTAAATGAGACTTTTCTCCAAATTGACTAACTAGTTTATACAATAGTGGGGCATGAACTACTTAGCTTCATAGATGCCTATTCAGGTTACAACCAAATCCCCAAGTACACTCCACATGAATAGCTTACCTTTATCATAGATAAAGGCATCTATTATTATAAAGTTATGTTATCGGGTTGAAAAATGTTTGCAACCACCTACCAAAGTCTAGTAAAGAAAATACGTATCGAACTCATCAACCAATTCAAGCACCTACATGAAGCTTTCCTAATTTTAAGGAGGTATAAGATGAGGTTGAACCCCTTTAATTGTACCTTTGACATCGCATTTGGAAAGTTTCTAGGCTACATAGTTAACCAGAGAAGAAATTAAGGCCTACTTTGAAAAGATAAAGTCCCTAGTGGAGATAAGTTCGCCTAAAAAACCCAAAGATGTACAGAGTATCACTAGTTAAGTGGACGAATGAGTGTGGATAGACCTTCTGGTGATGAAAAAGAACATCGACCATGCCCTTCTATTATCAAAGCCTAAGGCTGAAGAATCTTTGTTGATATATTTTGTTATTTCAGCAAAAGCCATTAGCTTCGTGCTTGTAAGAGAAAAAAGGTATCCAACAAATGTCCATTTATTATGTGAGCAAAGTACTTCTACAAGCAGAAACTTGCTACCTTAATGTGGAGAAGCTCGCCATATTCCTGGTCAATACTTTCAGGCCATTTCATTCTTGAGCTAATGAACTTTTCACTTAAATAGGTACTTTAAAAGCTAGATGCCTTGGTAGATTGATGAAATAAGCTCAGTCAATTTGAGATTGTCTTCAAATCAAAAACCTCCATAAAAGGGCAAGTCCTTGCTGAATTTGTAGTAGAATTTCAACGACGTTAATTTGCATCAATGAGGCAACATCAGATCTACGTTGACCTGGTGAGGCACGGGTATGTATTGAGGTTGATTTAGAGTATATGTTCCTAGAGTTTGGATTGGGAGGAAGAAGAATGATGGCTACTGGTAGACTATCTGGTATAACAATGCCATAGTACCGTTTCGATGCAAACATTTTGGGCATGTTGATGAGCATTGTTTGGTTGGGACACATCCCATTCTACCCAATGTTGCCCCCATTGTTCTTGGTGTTGACCCTATTCCAAGGCTTACTACTGATCGGGCTAAGGACAAAGATAAGGAAAATAAGGTGTTGGTCGAGCCACCTAAGCAATGTGTACCAGTTCATAGAGCTCCGAGTAGACAACATGCAACTAGTACATCTAGGGTTCAAATTTAGTCTTCATCTTCACCTACAGCTCCATTAGCTATTGTAGCTTTTCTAGTGTCTATTAATACACATCCTCAAGTTCTTCCGGTAGCTTCTTCAGTTACTAAACCTCCTCCAGTTATTATTTCACCTTCTCCTAAGATCAGGACGGTACAGACTTCAATACCTTATATGGTTGCTCTTCCATTAGTTTCTCTACAAGCTATCCTACAAGCTTTCACTTCATATTTTGATTCATTATAGAATTATATCCTTCAGAGGCCATAGATACCAGTTGACTTAGAGGGTATGAATACTGTGGCTACATACACTTAGGTCCATCACCAAGTATGGTCTAGGCACATATTATTTTGATTCATCCCATTTGTCGGCATAATGTAGAGGCCTCCGTTTAGCTTTACATTGTCAGTCAGATATAGATAATACATCGCAGATTGAGGTCCATCAGCATGGCCCTTTTCTCAAGTCTATTTTTGATGATTTGGTCAGATTATCTGAGAGGAGAGAGGATCACGGCTTCATCCTTTCACTTGGAAGAATAACTAGTGTGCTATAGATACTCAATAACCTACCACTAGGAGAGAGGATGACTGCTTCAATACAATCGTTGACTAGGTCTGGCAACTCTTTAGTGATATATTTTAGATACCTATGCAGCCAGGTGACGAAGCCATACATTATTTTAGAGATGGAGATATTCTGGTCAACACAATTGCATGGTATCATTCGCATTATCATTTCTTCATTAATTTTCTAGTTTCTATGGATCGAAAAGAATGAAGTGAAACACAGGGATATCCGCATGTTTCCTTGATTTCATTTCTTCATACAGGTCGATTATGTCGACCTATACACTAGTGGAAGGATTTAACTCTTGCTCCCCAATTTAGTATCTCTATGACCCTACCTCTACCATTATTCCCTCTATTGGTACTTTAGCACAATCCATCGATGGGATCTTACAAGATCAACATTGATGCATGCATCAATGATGGATTTCCTAGTTGTGGAGACATTATACGGGACCAAGGTGGATAGTGTATCAGAGCATTCATTCTCTTTTCTTAATATTGCTTGCCTTATTTTGGAGGCTGAGCTTTGAGCTATATTGGATGGGATTCTTCTTGCCAGACTACTTGAGATTTCAGATGTACAGTGTTGAGGCTGACTCAATTGTGGCTGTTTACTGTATCACCAGGGTTAGACATTTTTACCGAGCTCACAAATCCGTATTTTCATATTTATTGGAGAGATGAGAATTAATTTTTTTCAACTCCAGGGCTTTCGTTAATTCAACAATTGGCTCCTCGATCTTTAGAGATAACAACCCAAAAAAATCTACAAAAATGAAAAAGCAACCTTTAATATGATAAAATGATAAAAAAGAAAAAAAAAGAAAAGAAAAGAAAAGAGGAAGAAAGAATAAGAAAAATAGAATTCAGTCTCCGCCGTATCTGTCCATCAGCCACGTGACTCACTCGTAGGTGATCTAAGTTCTACTCGATGACATGATTATAATTGTTGCTACATGTGCATGAAAAGCTAGCAAGATATCAGTGAATTGTTACGATGATATGCAACTAGCCTAGGTGAAATGAGGACTGAAGAGAAACTGAGATAATGGAATAAAGAGGGCAGAAGAATGAGGATCAGCCAATGATTTTAAACGGAATCTCAAAAATAGGGAATGAGGTTGTTTAGTTAAAACCTACATTGTAATAGATAAAACATGGTTTTGCTTCTTCTTTCACGTTTATGCTTTCTGTTATAACCACCAATAGAAAGAGAAGAATAGTGTAAATGATTAGTCTGAATGTTTCATTTATTCTCTAATTCATTTTTTGTCCAGTGTATACCACCTTCAACATTTGATGAGAGGATTTAAAGGCCACACCCAAATCTGATACTTCTTTATTTAACCTCTTAAGATGCTCATCATTCGATTTGCTTCTAGTTTTAGCCATTCACAACTCACGTTGTTGCTCTAATACCAATAGTTATGGTTGAGCTTCAATCTCAAACCCCAAACTCAGCTAATCAACAATAATGGATTAAAAAAAATGAAACAAAATTAGTATCTAGTATATTGATTGCTATAATGAAAAACAATTACAGCAACTAATAGTGAAGAAGGAGGAGGAGGAGGATGAGGAGAATGAGAACGAGAAGAAGAAGAAGAAGAAGAAGAAGAAGAAGAAGAAGAAGAAGTAGTGAGGAAACGAAACATTTAGACTAATTATTCACTCCATTCATCTCTTTCTTCTGGTGGTTATAATAGAAAGCACAAACATGGAAGAAGAACAAAAACATGTTTTATCTTTTATAATTTAGATTTTAATTAAACAAATCCATTTTCTATTTTTGGAATTCCGTTAAAATCGTTAGCTGATGATGGAAATCTCAATTCATGCATGGAGCAACAACATGAAAAATGTTATCAAGCTTCCATGAATGATCACAAAGATGAGAGTGTCCTTACTGATTGATAGTTGGAGTACCCACAGCTTCATTGATGAACAACTAGCCTAAAGCATCAACTGCATGATGCAACAAGCAAAACCCACGTTAATAACTATGGCATGGAGAGAAAAACTGGTCAGTGGGGATATCTATAATCCACTAATATGGATAGTGCAAGATTTGGATTCAAGCCAATTCAGCCTTGTGTTTAAGCCTTGGAGTGGAATGTTTAAGCCAATTCAGCCTTGTGTTGTTTGATTTCATTAAATGAAGCGTTACATTCACTTATGGTTGTCTATATTCTTAAGGCTTAGCTATGATATAGATACATTATAAAAAAATGGGTGGACAATAACGTGGCAGATGCCCTACCCAGAAGAGAGGACAAGATGGTAGAATGTTTAGTAATGACTACAGTAACACCAGTATAGATTGAAGTGGTGATAGCCAGTTACGGAGGAGATAAGAAAGTTGAAAGCAAAATCAGTGCCTTGTTGCTCAATGAGAATTCGGAACCACTATTGGAATGGGCTACTCAAGTATAAATCTAGAATTTACATTTGTTCTGAAGAAGGGGTGAGAAAGAAACTAATTGGAGTCATTCATTTTTCACAATAATGTGGACATTCAAGAGTAAAGGCTAGTATCCACAAGGCTAAACAACATTTCTTTTGGCCTGGAATGAGTAGAGAAATTTAACAGGAGGTTTTGGAATGTGACACATGTTAGATGTGTAAAGCGCAGTGGAGGACCAAGCACTCGGTGAGGGAGCGTGACTCTGTTGGGAATCTACTTAATCATGCGTAGAGGAATATAAAACAATTTCAATTCTCATACAAGGATCTACTTTGTGTTTAGATAGAAATTATGATAGAGTTAATACATTTGATGAATTCCACAAACTTCTTTACTTTTTCTTGAACTCCAATGATCACGATCTGCAATCCAAGCTGTCCAATTGTACAGCCTCCAATGGTGATCTACACAGAGAACAAGAATGACGGCTAGAGTTTTCTTTTCTTGTGCTAGCAAGAATAATTGAACTCCAATGATCACGATTTGTAATCCAAACTGTCCAATTGTCCAGCCTCCAATGATGATCCACACAGAGAACAAGAATGACGGCTAGTATTTTCTTTTCTTGTGCTAGCAAGAATAATGAATTATTCCATACAGTTTTCAAATCATAGCAGCCTATTAATATAAGTCCAAACGGGCCTGACCCATCTATTAAACTTAACTCAGTCCAATATTTAATTAATTAAATATGGTCCATAAATTAATTAATCCAATCAATCAATTTGGACCTATTAATAAGCAACTTAATTAATTAGTTATCCAACACTTGTTAATTAATTAATTGGTAAATCTCATTCTTCTAGTTCTCTTTTTTGTGTGACCCATTATGTTCCCAATCCCGATGTCTAACGATATGAATTATTATTTTGATCTAATCAAAGTCGATAAATTAAAACTCTCCTTTTTAATTTATCACTAATTTACATTCGTCGTCCCAGATTGTCATCTAACAATGTATTAGAGAAATACTTGTGACGGAAAATATCACGCGATGTGACCAAACCAAACTTGGTCGTTTACCGTGAAACTATAATTCTTTCGTCATATGATCCTGTGTCAATCTCATTTATCGATCATTTCTTTTATCCCACTGTTAAGTCAATGTAAGCCGAAAACTCTTTTTCGACTTATAAGTTCACCTTGTGGATAAAATGTAAATCATAATCTCTAACTATCTAAGAGTGACGAATCCTCTATCGATCATTCATAACCTTCATATGATTCTTGACATACCCGAACGATACTATATTAGCGACTCTTGGCAGAGCAACATCCAACACCTCTAAAGTATGATTGTCCTCATATAAGAAACTATGATGACCTCAAGTCAAAGGACCAATTCTACTACCGAACGTTAGAGAATAACCACTAACACTCAGATAGTTATCCATGTGGAATCTCCTAGCGGGTCTCCAATGTTTTGTTCTATAACAAAACATCCATGTGTTCATTCAAGTGTCACTACACTTTAGCTTGTGAGATCAACTACTTACTTTACAAGTAAGAATGTCACACGTGATGGTCTATCCGTAATAACGATATCCGTATCTTGCTATTACTTCGACCACTGACGATTTAAGATTCAGTCATATGTAATTTGTATCTCACAATTACAACTCA